>BMAO01001281.1:0-118178 GCA_019973975.1 Trichonephila clavata
GGAATGCGAACATTTGCAATTTTTCAGTACCTTTATAATTGCTATTGCAATTCGGTACAACGCATGTGTAGACCATTTTTGTCAGAATAGTTACAAAGAAATTGAAAATCTATAATAAAAAAGCGAACAAGCAGGTATCCGCACAGACACAAGCACCAAAATGGCGTAGGCGAGTAACTGATCTAACTTGAATTCAAGCAGATTTTCCATCCCTACTATGTGTGACGTCACAAGCCTATCACGTTGGAGTCACCAGGCCTTGACTCTAGGAGGTGATGATACAGCTCGCATCAAAGCTGTGAAGCTGTAGTAGTCGTGTGTTGTTGCGATGAAAGGGATAAATAACAATCCTCGTTTTTCGTTGTAGATCAGGGTCGACCTTGTCAAGATCATCCGAGTCAGAAAAAAGTTTTCAAAAACTTGCAAAAAACATTGGACGTTACTCTGAGCTCAGTAGCAACCTGCTCCCCAGACACTCACGTATACACTTATGTATCCGACTCCAAATATTTGTTTAAATTTGCTGTCTAATTAAATTTGTTGAAATTTACGTTGGAGATATTTGCTTCTTCACATGTCTATTATAAATATGAATTTACTTACGATGATTCTTGACAATATACAAACAAGCATGCACATTTATACATAAAAGTAGCATCAAATCATTACAAAGCTTGCGACGAACAAAAGCATTTTTTCTTTCATTCAGAAGGAAATCTCAGCTTATATACTCCTATCCCGGAAATTCGAGAACTTTCTTTACTCACAAGATTTCCTAGTCTTATCACTCCAATTGGTCAGATCTGGTGTCTCATGCAATTATGCATCCTCTTACCACAAAATCTGTTTGACTTGGCACTTGTTTAAGAATTAAAGCTGCAGTTAAAACTGTATTTCCGTTTGGTGGTTAAATATAAAGAACTCATATTCACATGATGCCATATAGGGGTTTCAGGACCATATATATATATATAATGAATTTCAAAAAAGTCACTCAAGAAAAGTGAAATGGATAATCAATTTACGCACACACATATTACGCACACATATTACACACATATTACACACATATACGCACACATATTACGCACACACATATTAAAATATTGGCCATCAAAATTGCAAAGCCAGGAATCAAGCAAATAACTAGTTATTGTAGGTATACAGCATTGCAGAAAGCAAACACGATTAAATTTGGTGGTATATAGAGTCTGAAATTAGTACACACAGCTGCTGCCTCTGGCAGTGGCGTAACAGAAAATATTAGCCCCTCCCCTGCAAAGCCAGGTTTTGGACCCCAAGTCGTACCCCACAAAGGATTGCAAAACCATAACATAACATATGCGTTGGGCCCTCTAAAATCCTGCCCCCCCCCCGCGCTGTGGGGGTGTACGTTACGTTACTGACCTCTGCGGCTAAAACTACTCTAACACAATTACGAGTCGAACTGGCTTCATGCTAATGCAATAACATATGTGCATTAAATTCTTCACGTGAATGTTGTTTTTGTAATCTTTAGCAGATTATAATTGTATATTTTAGAGTTGTCGAAATACTTTTAGAGCTTATCTGTATTTTTATGGAGACAAATTGAAGGTTTTTCAATGTGGTCCTCGAATAATGTGGCCTCATTTTGGTTTGGACAGTTTTTAAATAGATTTTGTCTATTAATAAACATTTGTTTTGTTAAAATTCGTAAATTGCTATGGTTTTTTTAATAAAGTTATCTGTTTATTTTTCAGCTTGTTGTTGGTGTTCTGTTAATCTTAAACACACGTTACAACATCAATTTGGTTAGTCATCAATCCCGAGCGGAACTCGTGAACAACCTCACCATTATTGGTATATTTCTCATTACTGTGTCGAATGTATTTGTTTCAGCATTTGGGACTTCACCGAGATAAACAACTTCTGAATAATTTTCATTTCATCATTTTTTGTGCCTTTTTATATATTGATAGTGTCCATTGTAAGCTTTTTTATATTAATTTTTTTTTAAATATGTGCTTGTGTTTTGATATGTTTATGTGTTTTTAATAAATATTTTTTTAATCTGTTATAACATTTTGAAGTACATTATTACATTAATTTTATTCTGATCTATATTTATCAATGTTGAACATTTATATATGTGTTCGGTATTACTTTTTTTAAAAATATTACTTATTGCATCTTGATTATCTTGACATCTATGATATGATAGCTTTTTATGAAAGTTAATTGTGTGTTATTAAAAACGACCGATGAAAGTTAAGATGAATTATAGTAACGCAATGAAAATAATTTCAAAATGTTATCTATTATGAACATAGTTGGTTGATAAATTCTTAAAAAGGGAAGTTGTTCACTTTTTAGAAATAAGTATGTGTTTAATTGGTTGATAAATTTCTTATTTTTAATTTAAAAAAATACACTCAGTAATAAAATAAAATATTTCAGAATAATACTTTATAAAAAGAAACAATCAAAAACATATTTATATTACTAGATTATCCATTAATAATTTTAAACAAAAAAATTTATTTCAAGATTGTTTTTCTTAATCGATGTTTTAAAAAAATGAATTTATTAATATATTCTTATCTTATTTTTTATTATGTCTTTAGATTTTGTGTAGAAAAGAGTATTTCTAAATGTTGAATGTTGCTGTCTTTTGTATTCATTTTAACGCATTTATTACAATAAATTTTAATAAAAGAATCAAAAATGATACTTCATAAATTGCTTCAATTTGTACATGCACAATATGCATTGAATCTTTTTAAATGACATGTTTCTACGATATGATTCAATACAACTAAGCTAAGCATTAGTGAACAAATTGATTATATTACAGTTTTTCAATCGAAAACCTTGTTTTATTTCTCTTCGTAGAATATTCATATGTAACTTACATAAAATAATATTCCAATAATATTCTCATGTGAATCCAACATGAGAGAGAGATAAATCAAAAATCAGTTTTTCAAAAGAATACCTTATTTTTCATGAAAAGAAAATATACTTGAGTGGAACATTCATGTGACATTTCTAGAATGTTCATTGTAAAACATAAGAATGTTTTATAAATTCTATAAAAATGCAGTACATTATAAAATACATCCAATCCATTTTTCACTTGGTTTTGAAATAATACGAATTAATAAAAAGTCTCTACACGACTGATCTACTCTTATACCATTTAAGGTCTCTGATTTTTACGAAAGAAAGATAAGAAATTTATCAGTTAACTATTTGTCTGATTTCTGAGAGTTTAAACTTGCTTCAGACTTCCGGAATAAAACTTTTTAAACAGTGATCCAAACACAGAATGTGCCCTAAAATTCCGAAGAGAATTGAAGATTTATTCACTCAGATACCAAAAATTAATAAAGAATTTGAAAAGCCAACACAACAAAAAAAAATATAAAGATTTCCTGATAAAAAAATCTATATAGAAAAATATTTTACAAAGCATTTCTTCGCAAATAGTCATTACCAGAAAAAAATATTCACTGGATTCAATCATAGAAGGTGTGGTAGATCTTTCTAATGGGGATAGCGAATTTGTGATTCATCACGACATAAAGAGATGAGTTTATTATCAAAAAGTTATAAGGGATTTACATTCCCTTCTTCCCAGTAACCCTGCTAGGTATGTAGGAGGAACTAAATGATCAGACTACATAATGAACTTCAATTATTTATTTATCACTGTATTCAACTCAGACACAAATAATACTCTAAATACGATAATTTTGATCAGTCAGAGTACGAAGGTGAGACAAGATGGCGTGGGGATAATATATCCGGTCATACAAATCTACCCTTGCGATAACTTATACAAAGCTTGATTAATTTAGGACCGTGCTAATAATTTAACTCTCTACTTCTACTCGAAATAAGATCACAGTACCTGATTTCTTGTGGTCTTCTTATCCTTGCGTTTATTTTAACACGGCTCCAACATTTGAACTAAGCGCTTCTTTAAGATCCCAACTTCTCGCTTCGTACACTGTTCACGCATACGTTTTACTGCCGATTTACTGAGCTTCTCATCTATTCACTTCACATTCAAGCTATCCTCACTTCACTAACCTTCAAACTCGCGAATACAGAATATATATATTAAACTTAATTTGCATAATCACGCTTCCTGTCCTCGGAGAAAGTTGCTTGAAACAATGATGGCCCCAAAGGAATCCCCAAGGGGTTAGTAGAAGGAACCGTATAGATCCGTCACAAAGTTGCGACGAATAATTCATTAATACTATGTCTAGTATTTTAAATTCAATTTTTTTACTTTTTCTAGCCTATGTAAAAGTATGTACAGTAATCTAAAACCTTATACAACTAATTTCTTTTCATTTCTGTACAGCTTTTTAAATTAAATAAAGTTCTTTGTCTCATCTTTTCTTACACATTTTGGGATAACGTGAAACGCAACTCTTTCTTACCATACAAATTGTACCTTTTTTCCGCTCTTTTTTACACGGGGTTTTTAGAAATGTATCACCGTGTAGGAAAGAGTTAGTTGTACCTCTTTTAAGAATAGAGTATTAAAAATATCGGGATTCTTATCAAAATGTATGCGAATACCTCAATTGAATGAAAAAAAGGGAAACGAAAGATCAAGTTTTTACTGTTCTGGTAAAGCTTTTAAAAATAAAGATATTTATAAAGGTGAGAATAAAAAATGCAAATAAAGCAGAAATTAAACGTTGAAAAGAAATAGATTTAAATGTATTGGAATTCATTTCAAAGAAGAAAAGAAGACTAATCTGGTTTTTATTATGCTGTAAGATTTTGAAATGTAAAAAAGATGAAAATAAAAATGTAAATAAATCATTGATTAAATGTCGAATCGAATGCGTATACATGCTAAATTCACTTATCAAGTGTTAAATTAAATTTTTTTCTGCTGTAAAATGTTAATTATCACACAAAAGCGATTTTTTGTCATTCTTCTTTTCATAGTTTTAAACTTGAAAATAATTTTCCAATTCTTTTTGTAAATCTTTCATACTCTTCTTCAATATAACATTTTCCTATATTAATTAAATTCAGGGGAAAACTTCTTATACTAATAAGATTATTTATATATATTTGATATTACTTCTTTGAGCTAATTATTTTCCTGTTGATTTATGTTCTGTAATTATGCCAATATTCAGTTAATAACACCATCGATTCCGATATCTAGTATTCTGCTACTTGCAATTTATAAAGAATATTTTTTTTTACTATTATTGATAAACCTCTAAGCAAAATGTTATCCGATATTCTTAATGGGCTATCAAATATGAAAATGAACTTGTTATATATTTGTTAGCTTAAATTAGAATGCACTTCCAGAAAATGTCCACATAATGTCATCCTCACATCACATTATGTGTTATCAAAAGTTTAGATATGATTTAACTCAATGATGTACAGACAACTTTTATCGCAATGAGGGAGGGGATTATATTTTAGAAAAACACGTTGACGAAAGCGCCGAGATGTAAACTTTATGCTAAAAATTAAAAATCTGTTAATCCATGCTGAATTGGGATTGATCCCCCTAATCCCACCCTCGGGTACACCTTTGAATTAGCCATTTGCCTTTTTCTAACATAAATTAGTATATTATGCGTAAACATTTTAAATAAACTTTTTCTATCTATCGGTTGATTCAAAATTAATGTGATCAATTTTAAAAGCATAGTACTATTTATGGTTAATTTCAATCGTTTTTCTACCGGTTTTATTTAAAAAATGAAGCATTTAAATTACTAATCAAACCATTTTTATTAGAGGGATTAAATTATAGTACCAAAATTAGACCCTCAAACCCGAAATTAAATTTTAAAGCTTTTGAAAGATGGTTGTTCAAATTTTGTTATTAATAAGGCGTTTAAAAATCAGAAAAGACATTTTTCTAATATATTACTACCTCAACTTTCGAAGAGAAATAAAATTTGCCTGGCAATCAAAAGCTCCGAGGAAATGTGAACGAAAAGAAGTTCTTAATGAGAAAGAAGAAAAGAAACTGAAAAGGTTTATCGCTGTAGAAAATCCTCTGCCTCAAAGAACTTTGGCAAACAATCTATTGGTATCACAATCACCAATTTGTCGTCAGGTAAAGAAAATTGGCAAAAAAAAGTGAATGAACAAGTCTTTCACCAAATGTCTTCAAAGACCGTAGGAAAACGAAGAAAATGCTCTTGGTCTCTGTATTTAATGTTACGCAAAGGTAGATACAAAACATGGATAATATCAGATGAAGCACTGTTTCATTTGTCATCCACAACTGGTGAAACGAAGATACAACATATTTCACGCGAAAAGCGTCGCAAAGACTCAGCTGCATAGCAAGAGGCAAGTTAGACATCAGTTATTATGGTATGAATGAGAATGATCTCCCAAGGCTTAACAAAAACATTTTTGGTGGAACCAAAGGCTAAAATTGATACTATATACTATCAGAAAAAATTTGAAGTGCATGATCAAAGAAAGTAAATCTCTTTACCTTTTCGAGGAAATGTTTTTTTCTCCAAGATTTTGCACCAAATCTTACAGCAAAATCAACTATAAAATGGTTGAAAGATTAAAAAAATAAATTTTTTCTCCTTCTGAAAAATAGCTACCATCACCTCTAACTGTGTTCCTCGGGAATATATTTTATGGGGATACTTAAAAAAACAACTAAATAGATGTAAAGCAAGAGCATCAAAAAGCAATCAAAGTGGAAGTTAGAAAAATTCCCCAAAAATGTACAAAAGAGCTTTTTTGGCTTGGCCTAAGCGTTTATATAAAATGTACTATACTAGCAGAAGCCACATTGAAAATTTCTGTAAATAACTTAATTCAATAAAAATTTGTGATGCTCTGAAAATGGTCACATTATTTTGAATCAACCGGTAGCATATTAGGAGGATGGAAGAAATGGATTAGAAAACAAATGAATAAATTTATAATTTTTCTTTCTCTAGAACAGAAGTGCGCACATTATTTCATTTCTGATCCCTTTCCGAGCCCCGAAGCTTTTTTTTAACTGTCAATGTAGTAAAAGTGAAATTATTTGAGTGATTTACGCATATGTTAGTGCTTTTTTGGAGGTCTGAATGTTTGTGAGGCAATGATTTTATTTAAGCATAGGGTATAATTTTTTTTAATTAATTAAAAAAAACTTTGCATTACAAGAATTTAATTTGAGGTATGTACTTGCAAATAGTTCACAATTATTTCCATGTTTGGATCTGTATAGAAAGTCACGTGTCGTAGGTAATCCTCTGGATCCAATAAAGATCGATATTTTATTTTAATGATCCCAATTTTGAAATGTCGACTTCATATAAGTAGGTAGATGCGAACGGAATCAAAATATTAATTACCTTTTACTTCAAATCGGCATACTCGTTTCTAATCGATAACCAAAATTTTTGGCAAATCAGTGACTTTAAACTAAATGTGCAGTGTTTTGTCGCTTGAAATATCACTTAATTGTTCTTTTTGATTTAAAAGAATATTAGAATTAAAAATACTAAGTGAAAATGGATCTTATACCCACCTAATTCATTATCTGAAAATCTTTTGAAAATTTTTCGAAAAGCCTTTTCTTAATTTTATGATATGACGGGATATGTGTTTTTAAAGAATAAAAAAAATCTGTTTTATCTTTTTTTAGTAAATTTTGAAAACCATGGAAATATGTTTGTGTTTTCTTTTCTTTCTTTCTTTTTTATTTTCCTATTCTCTTTTACCAAAGTGTCATCTTATTCTAAAAATTTCAATTCTAATATCTGATGCTAAAATGTTTGTAATATATCCTCCAATAAACTAAAATTACAATCGTTAAGTTTTTTGAAAATATCAACCGTTGTAACTGAGTTTTCCGAGCCAATCTTCATTAACAAATGAACATGTCAATATGTGTTTCTTTTCTAATAATAATGATTTTTGTTTTTCGAATCGTAAAGGCATTGCTACATTTCACCGAATGAGACCCATCAAATTTCATTATGTCCCACCTACAGAACCCGTTTCCTTAAAGTATTGAAAAGAGACAACTGCGTTTAGGTTGTTGTTTTTAATGTAGTTAATTATAACATCTTATAAAACTTGTGCAATTCTTCACCAATGTCTTTTGCAACAACAGCTTGTCTAAGTATCATGCAATGGCTCAATAAAACATAAAGAGCAGTTTTCTCTATCATTTCAAACCATGACATAATGCGCCCATGTGAAGTTATTTGTGACAAAACATCTATTAATAATTTCAAATATTTTCTCTCTATTTATTTTTCTCTCTATTTATTATAACATAAAAAAATCTCTGATATGTCTTCTTCATAAACGTATCTCACATATACAAATACTTGAAACAGTTTAGTAGTTTCGTTATTTGTCGAAAAAATGCAGATATTTTGTATTCGATTTAAAATAGTTGGTTATTCATTGAGTGAAATGGCGGAAATTCTGGAATAAATGATATTTATCAATAATGATATCGTTTTTAAATTATTATCATATTTATCTCCATGCATAATTGATGTCATTTTAATTGCTGAAGGAAGAATGGATAGCTCTCCAAATGTACGTGATTTCAAGTTTTTCCCTATAATATATATTTCTAAGGATGCCTGTAAAGTCTTCTAAGGAATTGTTATTCGTTTTTATTATTTTCTTTGATTTTTCATATTCTCGGCTCGTTTTTCTTAATGTCTCAGATATATTTCACAATTTTTTCAGTTTAGTTTCAAGATATATTTTTTAATTTAATAGATTTCCCACTCTTTATCCCTGGAATTAGCACAAAACGGATAACAAAGGAATATGTACATTGATATTTTATAAATTCTTATTGATATTTTCTCAATTTCTTTTATTAGATAACACATTTCATTCGATATTTTTTAAAGTAGAAACTGTTACATATACAGTTTTAAGAAATCTACATTATTTTCAAAGTTACTATCAATTTAAATCATTGCTGGATTTTTTTTTGGGGGGGGCAAATTTTCTCTACTCTGATATATTAAAATATAAATAAATTCACTTCTAAATTATATATATTTTAAAAATAATAGCTTAGGCTCTGTACAAAAGTCTTAGATATATACAGGAAAAATATTGTTTTTATAGAAACATTTTCTGTAAAAGGAGAATGTTTTGAAAATATGCCATTTTTTTTCCAAAAAATAATTTTTATGGTAATGATATTCTTAAAATAATTTTATAAGACACTAAATATAAAAAAAATATATCCATTTATGCACTTTTACTAAATCACAGTCCCGAGCGTAGTCAGATAATTTAAGGTATCGACTACCCTGAAATTGTGAATTTTGCCAAAAATTGTCAAATTTTTTTTATGATTTTATTTTATAGGCCATTTTATTAGCTTTATAAAAATACCAAGTTTATTATTTTCAGTTCACTAGAACAAAGACTATAAGTGTTTTATTAAGAGCAGATGCGCTTACTTTAAGCAAAATGTAATACTTTAAAACGCGTTTTACTCGAAATGTGTGTTTCTTTTTAAATGTTCAAACAGGGCCAGCGATTGCTCAAAAAGATTTGAAAATAATTAACAGAGATTTGTGTGTGTGTGTTCTGTATAATAGTAGAAGTGTTTTAACCTTCATATTTATTAATCACCGTTTTATTACAAAATTTACAATTCCTTATGTGAATATAATCACTGTTTTTTTAAGCAATTTCATAACAACTAAGATAAAGTACTCTAGTTTTTGTAAAACTTAAAATATCTCTTATCTGAAAGTCACTTCAAAATAGAATAACATAGCAACACATCAGAATTGAAAAATTGAAAATTTGTTGATAAACTTTTGGTACAGAATGGGCCGCGTTTATGTTATTTTTTGTCAATTTTTACCCATTTTTCAAAATTTAGTAATAATTATTCTTTTATCTTCCTATTTTTAGCATATTTTTCTTAAAATATACTAAACAAATCTAAAAACAACAACAAAATAACCCCCATATCTCCACTTTTTTTAAAAAAAAAAAAGTTGTTGCAACCACTCGGATATCTTAAGAATAATGACGGAACATCTTGTCTTTTATGCTTAAAATGAATTCAAAGATAGCTTATAAATAGAAAACTTATTGCATGTTTTCCTTCCAAATTTCTTATTTTAGTATAAAGAGTTTCAGGGATTGCATTTCCTTATGAATAAATTCCTTTAAAGACAGACAATTGTTATAAATAAATTGTAATACTTTTTTAAAGACCAAAAAGGTAATTAGTGTTTAATAAACTTATTTGAGGGTATAATCATCAATGATTAAGTTATTTCTTTTCGTGTGTAAGCAACTGAAGATTCATTTTCGGTTTTTGTCCTTTCTTTAATTGTATCCTTCGTCTGCTTGAATAAGATTCCGGTATCAGATTATTTTTCATAATTATTTTTTAACAGTAATATACGCTTATGCTCCTTTATATCCCATTTACTGCTTTTTTTCAAATTGTTTTTTTTTTTATTAAATGCAACAAATGTCTTGATGATTATTACAACAAAACATTGAAAAACATGTTTCGAATTATAAATATTTTTTTTCAGTTTCATTTATAGACAAATGCAGTTTAAAATAATAATTTACTATAGAAAATTATCTACTATTTCTATTATATCGAAAATCCTCTGTTTAATTATAATATAGCAAAATATAATGAAATTGGTAAATAATTATACTTGGCGAGGTTTTTCTAATGCACATTACTTTTCAATTCTTTTTTCTTCTTTTATTAACTTCTGTAATTTTTTTCATCTTTTAATGAATTATAATTCTATAAGGAAGATTTGTTATTATTTTCAATAAAAGTTGAAGGTTAAATAATTTCAAAATATCAACGAAAGCGGAAAATTTTAATGATTATCGAGATTATTTAAAGGAAAGTGACTTCGTATAACAAATACCCATTCCTTAAATGAATATGGTATTATGGATGAAACCATGGTAGCGAGTTGATTTTAAATTTTGATGTCCCATTTAATTTTAAAATCTATTCTGGGAATGAAAATGTCATTAATAGTTTGAAAAAATTCAGTATATAGCTATAATATATATAGTGGGTTTATTCCTATTCATGTCTAAAACTTGAGTGAACATTAATTTATTATTTTCAATAATTCAAAAGGGGTAAGGAATTATGGAGTATGTGAAATTAAATAATTTTCATGAGAGATTGTTTAAGAATTCAGCTTGTGAACTATATATAACAATGCAGTTTTAAAAAATGCGGTTAATTTTCTTAATGTTAATTTTTAAAAGCATGCATTAAGAAAAAAAAAAGTGGCATACTCATTAATTATAATTCACTTTTAATAATCTTCAATTGCGATATTTAAATATCCCAGCCATGTAAATATACTTTTCTTACTCATTTTCTCATCCATTTAAAACGACTAAGATTTTATCTTCTTTAAGGGTAATTATAAACCTTTTTATATTTTCAATAGTCTTTTATATCAATCAAAGTATGGCTTATTAGTTTACAAGTAATAAATGTATTTGAAATAAATAAGAACACATAATTAAATTATTTTTTTTCCAATTCTTTATTCCATTATGTTTTTAAAGACATTTATAAATACTACACATGATGCGATCAAGTAACTTTATTAAATTCATATTGTGCTTATACTCACAATATGATTCATACAGATATATGCGTCCAAATTTGATCAACATATTGTTCAAATAAGTCTTCAATGGTTCTTGAAATTCCTTTTACATATTGGAACATAAATAAATGAAAAAATGTCATAACTTAAGCTCCCGCTATCATTTTCCTAGTCCTGTTAACATCCATCCTGGATCATACATAATTTTCTTTCCATTATACACGCTAACCCGACTGCCAAACTTATTAGAATTGCTGTCGCCATCTTGGAATAACTTTGAGTGAATACCTTCCCCTTTCTTCACCGTTTCTTTTTCTGCTTGAGCAATTCCATCCTTAATGGCATTGAAAACCTCAAAATTAATAAGTGTAGAAAAAGACACTAAAGGATTGGATTTTGCATTAGGAGAATCAATTGACAGATAATCGTATTCTTTGGGATAAGAGTCATCATAGACCGATTCCTCTTGATCTTGAGGTGGGTTGTTGCCATTAATAGAAATCTGTTTTGGATTGGGCCTTTTCCCTAAGCCAATAAATTTCCAGCCAGGATCGTATTTAGGCTTTAAATTGGATTTTTTATAGTTGATTTGAAAGTTGCCATCTTCGTCTCTAATAAGCTGATCAACATCATCCATGGTCTCGTCATCGTGCATAATTCCTTTCACATCATCTAAAGCATTGAAATTTTCCATATTCATATAATCTCTTTCAAAGTTATCTAGGTCTTTAAGAGAATACGAAGAATGCTTCGTGACGAAACCTTTAAAAAAGAAAGAAAAAAACTATATGAAAATTTAGTTTACAAATGAAATATATTTATCAAAGAATTTTGAAAGAAAATTATCTACAAAAAGGAAATAATGAAAACGTAAAGAAGTATTCTGTTGACAAAGGTATAACTTATTTTGGAGGCAATTATTTAAAACTAGTCGTATTAACAGTTCATATAATACAATCAATATACAGGGTGTCCAGCCTTAATGTGACCCAATAGCTAATTCCCGAACCGTTCGGCTTAGATATGCACTTCCAATTCGAAAAATGTTTTAAAACAGGTAAAGAATGTTTTTACGTGCTTTTCGAACCAAAAAACCCATTTAGAAAAAAATTACAAAAATTAATTTTTATACGGTCTCCAGGTCCTATCACTTATATTTAGGAAAAGATGCAGTACACAAAAACAAAGTAAACACAAAAAGTTTCATTTTATTACGATAAAAACTGGCCGAGTTATGGAACTTTAAAAAACATATATTATATCCATTTTCTTAGCCCTTTTCAAGAAGCTAGTAAGGGGCTTTCTCCAAAATGAAATTAGTTGGAACTCTGCCAGGAAACTTTCGCTCTTGCACGTCACTTTTATGTAAATCGTTTTTAAATTTAAAAGCATACGTTAATACTACAATAATTGAGTAATTAAGAAATAAAATTTATTCTGTGCACGTGTAAAACATAGAAAAAATAAAAGATTTTGGACGAAGAAAACATTTCAAAAGCAGTTCCAAAAAATAGACATATGCTGCAGTTTCAGTCTGATTTGCTGCGCTTTTGCTGGTCATAACGAACGTTAAAAATCTGTTGTGTAGTCGCTTGCAATTGTATACAGTCGTATTCTAATATTACGAATTCTAGTACGGGATAACGAAATGTATACAAATGAAAAATACTGAGAAATGATACTGTTTTATGGGCAGTGTAATTGAAATAAGAGAGAGAGGCAGCAAGACTTTATGCCATTAAATTTCCCACTCGAAGACATCCATCTTATTGTACAATTGCCCGTGCTGTTCAACGCTTGTATAAAACTGTGAGTTGTCATAGACGTATTCCCTTTCTCGTGCCTTCACCATTATTTAAGTAAATTTGTTCATTCTGATATAATAAGCCCCTGATTCATGATTGGCGCATCATTCCACATTATGCTATAATTTGAAGGGCAAATCTTGTATTATTTTGCTGCTATTTGTTAAAAAAAAGCTGTTTTAATCTTTTCGGTACAAGTTATATTTCTTTAATTTAACTTTTATTGTTTGCCATACAGCAATACAAATTGTCAATCTATGATGTTTATACGATGTTTCAATATTACTGTGATGTTTTTCTTTTGCTCTATCTGTAGATAGTGAATTACTGTTCCCTAAACTCAATTTATATACGACCCCATTTTCTGAGCAATTCAGATGCTTCAATTTTATGTAGGCATAACTCGGTCAGTTTTTATTGTAATAAAATGAAACTTTTTTTGTTTACTTTGTTTTTGTGTACTGCATCTTTTCCTAAGTATAAGTGATAGGACCTGGGGACCGTATAAAAATTTATTTTTTGTAAATTTTTTCTAAATGGGTTTCTTGGGTCGAAAAGTACGTAAAAACATTCTTTACCTTTTTTAAAACATTTTTCAAATTGGAAGTGTATATCCAAACCGATCGGTTCGGTAATTAGCTATTGGGTCACATTAAGGCTGGATACCCTGTATAATTACACATATATATCAATGGGATATATTTCATGGATATTTTGTTTTATTTTAATAATTAATGATATATATTTTTGATATAACGATGATAATTATATGATATAACGATAACGATTTGTGCTTACGCATGATAATAAACCATAGAAAAATAAAGTGAACAAAATCTATTTTAATGCCATTTTCCTTGTTCTGACACATTACTATAATTATATAATTGCTTAAAATATTATATCGTACGCCTAAAAATTCATGGAACTAACTAATTATCCTAATTTTAAAGAATAATGAGTCATATATAGAGTTTGCAGCTAGTTTTATGGTATTTTATGGAAAAGCGATTATTGCAGTAGGAATTCTGTATTCTCTCTTCATCTGTAGTCTTAACTAATAGCTTTGCACACAAATGGGATTATTTTTAATGAGTAAAAAAATAATTGTCAAGAATATCAGTTGTGGAATGTCCTGAACTTTCTAAGTCATGTTATGTTAGCTGTAATACAGATTTTTGGAAATATCCTGCAGTGCTGACAATTTCTAGAGAACAATCAATCTTTAAGAAAAATTGTACTTTTGACAGCCGCTCAATCGCAGAAAATAATAACTATCGAGGGTCCTGAAGAACAAAAAATGTCTTAATTTTATAAAAGGCATTGTACACGATTTTATACAAATATTTATACGTTTATATATTCCGAATGAATTTTAAACAGTGAAATTTGACAAGTGCAGATTATATCACTGATTTGTAACGTTTTTGTACATAGTTTTTTTAAATATTAAATAGTTTTGTAAATTTATATTTTTTAATAAACAATGAATATAGAATGTGAAGCGGGCTCTCAGGCACTTTCCATTTAAACTAATCTCTTGTGTTTCTTTAAGGCGTTGTTTCGTTTGAGAGACTAGCCTTCTGATGGAAACGTGGTATAAGAAAATTAGTATTAATATTGAATCCAATCTAAAGTGAAAGAGAGAAGAGCTATCGTAGAATATTTGACGTGTCAGTAGATGCTATATTATATGATCAGAGTATCTGGAAACCCGTATGCGTTATTTTCTCACAAATAGGTCAAAAACTAATATGTTAGGTCATCTTCTGCTGCAATTACGGCTGCCCCTCTAAAGAAAGGCTATCTACTGGTTTATCGATTATAACAACAGGAATTATTTTCCATTCTTTCAGATCACTGGTCAGCTCTGTTATCGATTTAGGGCGCTTTGGTCTAACTTGCAGTCAACATTCTAGTTCATCTCTTAGATAATCTATGGGATCCAAACTTGGGCTTCGAGCAGCCCTGTCCTATTACTGCACATTCATATAAGCAAATCACGTCTACGTAAGCCATGCAGTGTGAATAGGAGCACGAGGTCCTTTTGAAACATGAATGGACCTCTCCTCTAACTGTTACCACAATGTCCTCTGCACGGAATTGTCCAGAATGTTGAGATACGCTTCCATCTTTAGGACTCATTTCACAGGAATCAAAGGATCTAAGCCGAACAATGTAAAACACCCCCCAAACCGTTATGCCTCCAATTCCAAATTCCAATTGCGGCCCAATACAATAAACTTCAAAGAGTTTACCCACCAATCATTATCATAGGGTTGTCAGATAGCATACCTTGATTTGAGTGTCCAAAACACGGGATACCATTGCTCAAGGCTCCAGTGCTGTCGAATTTTGTACCACTGTAAGTGACGCTAGGGATTGGATGTGGGAGTGTTTAGTTTATAAGTGGCAGTTCTGCCATGAAAACCAATATTGTGAAGTCTGGGCAAACTGTCATTGTGTTGCCGTTGCCTCTAGAGGCTTCTTGAAACTTCAAATGAATTATCTCGGCTGAATCCATGCGATTGGTTCACAATTATCTTCAGTGATCTGTGGTCCCTGTCTAACAGACGACATTGCCTATGAGATCGTGGTTGTACAGTTATAATCTCTGTACTCTTCCACTTCCCAATAAATAATATTCAATGGAATGAGACTCTCCTAAAACAGCGGAAATGTCACATAATCTCCACAGTTGTGACAAACGATTACTTTAACCATGCTCAAAATCATTTAGTTCGCGTTTCCTCCCATTATACTTTTCTAACTGCAAAATTACGAATTCACTAACTGTGAATTCGGCTGAATTTTGTTATACTTGTCCGAGAGCTAGCTGATCAATGTCAATAATCGTATCTACTATTTCGAGGAGTGTCTGGATACTTTTGATCATATACTGTCGTAGTGTGATAAGTGCAATTATTTAATAATCTCATAGAGTGGTAGATCTAGGAAAAAAGTTCTGAATGGATCTACTTGAAGGTAGTAAAAGTCTTCAGGATAAGTGAACAGTGACTACCGTTAGAGATAATAGTCTTTTTTTCAGTAAGGTTTCAATTAAATAAATCGCTCCCCACATAGATATTTTTTTGTTGATATTTTGATTAAGAAGTAGCAATTTATTTTAAAATCAGCACATAATATCTGAGCATAATTTTACTCCAATGCCTCCAACGAGATCATACTCCAAAAATGTCTGTACGATAATATTCTAGTGCGCATAATCCTGGTTGAGCACTTCGATGTCTCGACAAAAATGTAGCAAAGTATTGCTTAAGTTTCTTCAATATACATCAAATGGACAAAACAATTACGGGGGTTCGCGACAACAAATTTTACTAGCATTACAGTATCTACGATAATCATTTCTTGCCAATTTAATCATGTTAAATTGCATGCATTCCTCTATGAGCCCGGCATTTTCGTATTGTGAGTATATTTTCTGGACTGAGCTAAGATTAGGAGCGATGTTCTCTGAGATGAAAGATTCTAGTTTAATTGAAAATCAGTTTCGAATGCAAAGTAGTGTTAGTAAAACCACGTGTAGTGTTTAAGTAGTGTTTAAGACCACTCCAAAGTGAGGACCTTAAGCCTTGAGACGATGGGATACTTTGGTAGCAGTTGGGTAACCTTTGCCATAATACGTGTCATAATTGACAAGAAATAAATTTACGCAATGATTTTTTCCCTTTCAGAGACTAAGACACAGATATTGCCCCCTTTACTAATTTTTTAATTATATCTTCTTCAACTTGTGTCAGAGAGCGCTGTGCATTTCACATCATTTACATTATTCGCTGAGTACATAATTTACATTCAGGTGTGCCTACCTTGATATTTACCCAATTTTCAAGCCACTCTTCCGTATTTTCAATGTCACGAAGTGTATTTTAGTAAAAACAAAGGATACCGAGAGATAAAAGTGTATATTTTTCTAAAAATGTAATTAAGCCTCTAAATAACTAATTCCTTTTAATTTGTACACTCATCCGTAACTTGCAATTGAAAAATTCAAGTTGCAATTCAAAAAATATCTTATTCAATTTAAAATATTCCTACCAAAACTTAAACAGAAATTTAAAGAAAAACGTTAATATTTTTTCCTTTGAAACGTATCATTTTCGTATTTTTATTTTATTCAAATTTCTCTAACCTTTTTTTTTTCAACCGTGGATATATGATTCCTATAAATCTCAAATTTTTCGATTTCCCCCATGCAATACTCAGTTTCATAACCCTTTTATTTTCGGAAATAGCAATGCATTTTTGATATTTATGTTGAATATACATTACTGGCTATTTCATGTAAAAGGGAGATAAAATTCCTTTTTGCGAAATCGGTAGCTTACCTGTTCAAACAGCGAATACCAGAGGCTTTCCTTATTCATCACATTGTGTTGTGCTATATAGATTAAAAATTAAAAGGAAATTCTAAAATATTTTGCATTTTCCTTATGATTATTTGTCTTCCTTGAAACTTTATTCAAATAAATGTATTGTTTCATGTTTTAAAATGCAGGTTTAGACAATGGGTGCATGTATTCAGGTTAACATTTTAAGCTAAAACTCTTCATGTGCATCTACAAAATTTTGCGACATTCCATAAAATCATTTATAACTTTTATAAATTTTCTGATAAGTAAACCCTAAACTTTTCCCCCTGACATAGAAAAAGAAAAATTCATTATTGTAGAGAGACAATATTGCCAGCTAGTCATACAATATATATCAGTAAAATATTGTAAATTACTTCAATATTCTTTTGGTCAATTTTGACTAGCATTTTAGATGTGATGAAATATATTGATTAATGTTGACTGAAGATAAAAGTAAATTAATGGAATGAAAATATGAGTAATAAAATATTCAGTATGTTTACACTACTCGCGCACAGTGAGACTCTCAGTCTATTAATCAGATATATGAATTTTATGCATAATATAGCAGAGATAATTTAATAGCTAAGCTCTAGGTTCGCCCCTTTTCGCAATTTTTTAAGAAAATATATCTATTTCAGAAATTCTTAAATTTTACTACAACAGCTGACAACGAAGTTATCAATTTAAGAAAGTGAGCAATATGCGTGATGCTAAAACTCAGAAACCAGTCAAGGTATGATCAAGGGTATGGTAGCTCTCTATCCTTCCATGAGGGAGTTTCCTGTTCATACCTCAATCGACTCTCAAGAAGCGTTGTCAGGACATACGGAGCTTTATAAATAAAAATTCCCGTTTTTGAGCTGATAGACCACCAGATTTTAAATCTAGCAAGCGCATTCCTTTCAGGGAGTAGAGATACGCTACAAAAGGGGTTTTAATCGACCCTCAAGAGGTGTCAAGAGGGCTTAAGGAAAGTTATAGATAAATAATAAGTGCACTCATTAAAAAAATATTTTTTACTTATCTATGTATTATTTTGTGCCGGGTTTTACTCTTCTTAGAATTCAGCTACTATATCACGAATAATATATTTTATTTTAAAAAATTAACCAGTGCAAAAAATAAAGGATACTTCAGCTAGTATTTTATACATATATCTTACATTTGCGTGAAAATAAATTACTGTTAAAATATGAGCGTACCCACAAAAGTTCCAATATAGATACAAATATAAGTTTAAAGCGTAAGCTAACAAAAGAACATAATTACGATTTTTTGTTTGTTTTTGAATTAAACTTTGGAACATGCAAGTAAAAAAAGTAAGTATACATCCTATTTCATATATTTATTCAGAAATAAATATAAACAATTTATTGATATCTTTTGCATCTTTTTACTCGAAGAAAATTTTCAATGTTGTTTCAGTGATCTAAATGTGTTTTAGTGATGTTAAATGTTATTTTAGTTATCTTTTTTAAGAATAACAATATTTAAATCACTTTGAATGCAACAATTTGAAATTAATTTTTTCCAGCAGGAAGAATGCCTTTTCCCCCCTTCTCCTCAACACGATATTGTTCTTCAAAACCTTAATCCCTAACTTCTACAGATTAATTTTTAATTAATAAAAAAAATTTTAACTTTATTTTAAAATTTTTTTTACTCTGTACAAAAATATAACTTTATTATACTACGTTTATATTTTATAATGATAATTAAATCGAATAAAAAACAGAGGATGTCGTTTTGACAAAGAAACTACGCAACTTAAACACCTCGACGTTTATAAATATACAAGAGCTAATTTATAAAGTAAGCTAATAGTGCGCTTTATTCGTCGTAACAAAAAAACCAGATGTAAGATTGAAGAAAATTTTGTCAATTATTTTAAATTCGCGCGTATTAAATTACTTAATAACAGACATCCTTAAAAAAAAATTTTTTTTTTAAATCCATTTACTTCTAAGATAAAAATCTTAGAAGTAAAAATGGATCTTTTTTTAAGTAAGTCGATCGATATTGAATATTTACGTCGCACTGTTCAGCTACTTGATGGATTTTGGCGATGGACCTCGTAAGTTTGAGCCATGGTCAAGTAAAGAGGACAGCACCTCCCTTCTCCTAATTATTACACCACACCAACGGGAGGACATTTCAGCTCTCGACAGATTTAACTTGCATCGCTCCCCTACACAGTGGGTCTTCAGCTGTATAAGGCTCGAACTCATGATACGCCATCCGTTACCTTGACCATTTGGCTACCGCGGCCACTAAATAACGTCAAACAAGAACGTGAATAAGTTACTGAGACGACGAATTCATTCGTCGTTACATTAAAATAACACATGAACTAATGTTTCAGCTTACTAACTTCCACACCGCACCATCCGAGAATAAGAGACCGGTTGAATGCAAATATGCATTATTATACACAATAATCTTTAAAGGATTCAAGATCCAAACTCGGGACTAAATGGTCATGAAGCTCGTGACTCTGCCTCCAAGTTATCATGTAGACTCTTTTTTTGATAAAAAAAAATTAATAAACTAATTTTGAACAACCATTTTACGTCTTAGAATGTTCATTTTGTAGTCACTGATGTTACAATTATTTTTATTCTCATTTTCATTTACTTGAAATACATTTAAAATTAAGCTTTCTTGGATAAAGGATACATTTTAAAAAAAAAACTTATACGCGTACTTTTGTCTGCTTCCACTTTTTGATGGTAGATTCTAAGATCTATGAAACAAATTGTGTTTTGAATTTCTACAATAACTTTTAATTTAGGATAATGTAGTTTAAAATTTTATTTTCGTTACAACTATTAAAAACCAATATCTTAATATACAACACACACATATATATACTTTTAAAAACTATTGAACAAAAGATTTAATATCATTTACATCTAGTAACTTTCTATAGAAAGGCGTTTTACATTTCCGGTTGATATTTTTTTTTTGAGACTCTAGGTAGACTCCTTGTGTGCCAACAAGTATAACACAATGCTTACAAACGTAAGTCAATACTCAATCAATAGTGGTAGGAAGTTTTAAGTACAGGGATACAAGCACAAATGGGAAATCGAAAGGTAAAAAGAAACAAGACGGGATGCAAATCCAATAAACACAGTACAAAATACAACATTGGTTACATGCAAAAACGGAGACATTCAGTAATTAAAATTATACAATTGTGAAGGTTTGGAAGCACATGTGTGATCAGAATAAAATTTTCAAAATACAAATGCGTAAAAGCATGCATACACACAAATACTTAAGAATATACACGCAAACATATATATATATATATATATATATATATATATATAAAATATAGATATATATACGCACTTTAAAAAAACAGAGAGAGAGAGAGATACATACATACACAGTAAATGTTAGCAAACACACACACAAAAAATAATAAAATAGTAAAAAAAAAAAATTTTAATTTACAATCTAAACAATACGAGAAAAAATGCTATTAATATATGCACAAAACGATGTAAGAGAAGACTTGCTCTGAACAAAGGCAGATAAAGGAGGAGGCCACTCTATATTGTTCTTTTGTAGGCAATTCATTAGAGTACGTCTTTCGGAAGAGAATTTAGCACAAGCAAATATTAGATGCTTGACATCCTGGACTGTGTCACTGGAGCAAGAACACTGGTCAGTAGGCGACAAATTAAAGCGTTTCAAATAGGCTTTAAAGTTTCCATGCCCAGTTAGAAACTGGGTAAGTATAAAATTAGGTGAAAGTGTTTAGCCTTTAAACGTCTCCGAATAGAAGGAATAAATTCCTTGGTGAAGAGCGCATTATTTGATATTTGATATAATTTATTCCACTCAGAAATAATTTTTTCCTTAAAAATATTTTTATAATATGATTTCGGAATGCTCATAGGAATCAAAATACTTAATTTTGTAGCTTCTTTTGCAAGCCAGTCAGCACGTTCATTGCCATAGATTCCCGTATGACCTCGAACAAAAGAAAAGTAAACTTTTACACCTCTGCTTCGAAGAAAATTGAGATCAATTTGCGTTTTAACAATCAGTTGATTTTGAGAATCAATGTTATTTAAAGCATATAAAGATGAAAGAGAATCGCTGCAAATTAAAAAATCCGATGAAAGGTTTTCGTTTTTACAGATCCATGAGACTGCTTGAGCTATGCAAAGTAATTCAGCCTGAAACACACTACATTCATCTCTTATTCTAAATTGGCGAGTTTCAATTTCAATAAAATCTTGGAAAATAACAAATGCAAGGCCAACCTTATTGTTAATTTTGCTACCATCTGTAAAGCAGACAACAGGAAAGTTGTCTTCAATATTTTTACGGTAATTATAACAAAATTAAGATGAAATCGTTCAGAAGGATGAGGGAGATCAGAAAATCGCAGGGTGCCATCTAGACTCTTATTGGTACAGTTCTTCATTGCATTCTTGAATTCATTATTTCTGATTATAAAGATGTCAATAGGTGGAAAGCCCGAGATAGTAAACACAGCATCATAGGATATCGTTCGATACCCAGAAATAACTCGGCGAAGTATTCTTCGTTGAATTTTTCGCAAGAGCCGACAATTTATTTTCTTCTTCAAGGCGGATCCCCAGATTCGTGAACCATAACAGATAAATGGAACAATGCCTTGTTTATAAATGAGGGATGAGACATTGGACTTGATCCCAAAGCTATTTCTGGCAACTCTGTTAAGCCCTAGCAGAATTTTTTCACATTTATTTGAAAGATGCAGAATATGTTGCTTCCAACAGAATTTACTATCAAGGACAATACCAAGATATTTTAGTTCCTTCACACAATCGAGGGGAATCCCATTAAGGGTGAGGTTGCTAGTGAGGGTGTTGCTTTCTCTCTTCTCCAAGATCATAACTTTTGATTTGACAGCATTAAACTCTAATTTATAATTCTTTGCTGAGGTTGATACAAAATCAAGGGT
Organism: Trichonephila clavata; assembly: GCA_019973975.1. Classification (NCBI taxonomy): domain Eukaryota; kingdom Metazoa; phylum Arthropoda; class Arachnida; order Araneae; family Nephilidae; genus Trichonephila; species Trichonephila clavata. Next base: position 22,766 of record BMAO01001281.1, read on the forward strand.
CTGCTTATATCATGAAAAGACTTTCCCTGAAAACAAAGAAGTAAGTCGTCGGTAAAAGCAATCGTTTCACAAGAGAAAGCCAAGATTTTTTCCAAAAAATCATTTATAATGATGTTCCAGAGAAAAGGTCCAGAAACTGATCCCTGAGGACATCCCTTGTTCAAAAATCTCTCTTTTGAGGATTCCGGTTGATATTGATGAAATGAAGTTTTCATAATTTTTGTTGAATTTTGGTGAAATGAAGTTTTCATAACTTTTGTTGAATTTTGGAACCCTTTTTTTCCATTATAGATAAAGTAATATGTGTATAGTTGTCATTTCAAAGATTTAAGTGACTTTAAAAGTACTATGAATAACGCAATAATCCTTAGAAATAAACTGATCTATGATATCCCTGTGTCCAAAAATCCCAGGTTCGAAATTTTATTTAATGAAAAGAATTATGTTTGGAAAAATGTTTATATTAAATCTAACAAGAAAAGAATTAGCCCTCTTTCTGCGCATCCCGCGATTTCCACGGAAAACATAGATGTAGCAAGATTTGCGCAACCCGCGATTTCCACGGGTATGCATTTTTGCTCTCTGCAACCTGTGCTGTTCGTATTTCTGCTTTCATATTTTTATGATCTAATTCTACATTTTAAAATAAAAACACTATTACAGTTTTTTATATATATTTTGACTCAAAAATGTAGATTTGAAATACGTAATAAAAAATACGCAATTTTTTAATATACTTTGATAAAAATAACTACGCAGCGAGAGGGTTAAGAAGTGCTTACGAGAAGTTGAGTAGAAGTTTCGAGAATAAAAAGTACAGCTCTCAAAAATGTCATCGTTCTAATGTAACCATGGTTCAAGAAAATGAAATACATCACCAGAAGTAAAAAAATAAATACATTAATAAAAAAAAGTAAAATTATAGTACTTTTATACGAAAAACACATTCTTTATGAAAACTGCTATTTATTGTTACATATTAATACTGCGTCTAAAAATATTTTTTTATTTTGTTTAATCAAATTGCATCTCCATAATTTCAGTACTGTCTATAAATTATCACAAGTTTTTAAATTTACAAAGTAAAAAAAAAAAAAACAGTAATAAAATGAACATATAAAATTTAATACAATATGTAGTAAACATTTAAAACTTTTCCTTAATTCAGGAATATTTACTCTAAGAGAGATTGGAAATAAATATTCTTCTTGTATTTTTTTTTTTTTTTTTTTGGTTTGACAATGTTGCAATTTTTCCGAGATAGATTTCCGAACATTCCAATCTACTCTAAGGTATTGAAAGGATTTGAAAAGAATAAAAGTTCCTGTCCGGTTGAATGTTAGATTTGGATATGTAGATTTTTTTTTTTTTTTATAAAAAAAATCTCGTATTGAGGTTTTGGACATAGTGTACAAAATTCAATTTCTCGACGGATTTATTCTTTTTTCTTTGCAGTATTAAATCTAAATATAACTCTTGAGCTCTTACAAAGAAAACTCTTAAGGAAACTTGCATAGAGTATATAAGTAAATTTTAATGGGTGGTAGAAATACCAATTAAATTTATGCAAAAAGAAACTATTTATCATACGTACTTTATATAGATAAATTATTTTATACAAATTTAATTACATCTAAAAATATAGTTAAATACGTATTTTACTTAGTTTTTCGTTACCCCTTCTTGTATAGTTTTGAATTGCTATTGAGTTATATGTAACAGTGTAACAAGTTCTTGAATTATTCTGTGTCAAGTTTTGTATATTGAATTAAACGGTGTTTGTTTTGATCGTTTATAATAAGCTGTTATCAATCCAAAAGATTTTTTTTCTTTTATTGATAAAAAATACTTTTTTAAAATTTGACGAATCATCCATAACGGTATCTTCAGCCTCCCCAGCAAATTTACGACAAAAAATTAAAACAAATATTCTTTTCCATTTCAGTCTTACAATTTATTTTTATAGAACAACGTTTCCCATTTATATTTTCTCTTTCGTCGAAAATAAATCTGCTATTTTTTTCATACAATTGTATTTGAGTACATATACTTGCAATATGCCTATATGTGGGATATAGTGACCCATAAATTATTCCTAATTCACAAAGTTTATTCTGAAAGAAGATAGTTTCAAAATAATTTGATTGAAGAGAAAAGCCTTTATAGTAATAGGAATTTAATGTACAGCACTTTTTGATATAATTTTTAACAAACAGAGAGGGAGAGTAAAACCTAAAAAAAGGAGAAAACAGTTACAAAACGTTTTTTATAAAATAGAGTTAACAGACAGAGTTTTCCTCTGAAAATTACCTTTTAGGCGAGTTCTTTTTATCACGGTTTTAGAAGATTTAATGGTTTATTAAAGAGCCTGTGTGGCTTTTGTGTATTTTCTAGGCTTCCTTTACTTTCATTAGGTTCCAAGAAATCGATTCTACCAAATTTCTTTACCCCTGGAGAAATGTTATTCTACTGCTCTGGCAGAACTTAATTACATTAAATAATTAAAAAATAATATTATTATTTAATTACTTAATCTATTCAGGATTTAATGATGCTGTTATATCTTTCCAAAAGCATATATAAATTTTAATTATGTTACTATTGAAGAATTAACTACCATTGATGAAGATACTACACTCATGTCCATAAATTAAGGATAATTCAGAATCACACAGAAATTGAACTCTAAAATAAAAATTTCCCCTGTAGAATTATCACACACACCTTGAAGAAGAATATGCAAATTACAGGAAACCACCAGATGGCTCGGATAGCACGTCACAATGACGAGAGTGTAAGAGAGGGGTATATAAGGAATGGTGACAAAGAAGTAAAATTGTTCACAAGAGCTTTAGTGCAATAACCGCATAGTTATGGCACAAAGGAAGCATTTGGGGGATTTTTTACGTGGTAGAATTAACGGACGACTGGAATGTGTACGTACCCAGCTGGAAGTATTTGAGGAACTTGGAATCACCCAAAGTGTCATCTCCAGGCTTTGGCAACGATTCCAAGATGATGGTAATGTGAGTAGATGTTACAGCACAGGCCGCCCCCGAGTTACAACGCCGAATGAGGACAGGTATTTGGCAGTTACTGCCAAAAGAAACAGACGGAGCACAGCATCAGACCTGTCTCGTCAGCTCGCTTGAGCTACCGGTGCGACAGTTTCAAGGCAGACCATGTACAGACGCTTAGGCACATTGGTCTATATGCTCGTAGGCCTGTCAGATGTGTTCCCCTTACCGCAACTCACTGTCGCCTGCGATTAACCTGGAGTAGAGAGCATAAATTGTGGACAACGCAACAGTGGTCTTGTGTGATGTTTTCCGACGAGTCCAGGTTTAGATTGCAGTCTGATTCTCGCCGGACTTTCATATGGAGAGCGCCAGGTACCCGTTACCACCAAGAGAACACCATTAAACGTCACCGTTACGGTGGTGCAGGATGGCTCGTTTGGGGAGGAATTATTCTTGGTTCCAGAACTGACCTGCATGTTCAGAGTGTAACGATGACAGGCCACATCTATCGGGATGTCATTCTGGAACAACATGTACGTTTGTTTCGGGGCGCCATGGGTTCTGAATTTCTGTTTATGGATGACAACGCCCGTCCTCACAGTGCAAACATTGTAGACGAATGCCTTCAATCGGAGGATATCACTCTTATGGATTGGCCAGCATACTCACTGGACTTGAATTCAATAGAGCATGTGTGGTATATGCTTGGCCGACGAATTGCAGCCCGTCAACCCCCTCCCACCTGTCTACCGGAACTTCGGAGGGCATTGCTTGATGAGTGGTGTAATATTTCCCAAGATCAGATTGATAATTTGATACTCAGCATGCGTAGGCCTCTATTGCGTTTTCCGGGAGACATACTCCGTATTAACCATCATACTAATCATGTTATACTGTTTTTTGTAAATAGGTTCTTTTTTTAAATTTGCTCCAGGGAGTAAAAATCGCAATTTTTATTAATTATGTCAAACATATAGCATCTTTTTTGCTCTTTACCTTTTGTTTAATAAATAGACTTTACAAATAAGTCGAATTTGTTTTGCTTCTGTCTCTTTATTTGCCTGAACTTCATTATCCTTAATTTAGGGACATGAGTATATATAAATCATTGTTTCCAGCGGTAAATCAATCTGAACTTTATGTTGGTGTGCTTAGTATAACTATCTTGTTTCGGATAATTATCTTAACCAAATGCTTAGTATAATTATCTTGTTTCGGATAACGTCTAGTTTTTTTGCACTTTCTTTTTAAAATTATTTTTATATCTTGTAAGAATATCATTTGATTTCATACCCATAGATATTTAGTCAGTAGAAACTACGCAAGTTCTGGCTTCCATTTGATTAAATTTTCTTTTAAAATTAAAGTCACGATCTGGTTTAATGAGTGAATATTAACGTCCCACTGTTCAGCTACACGAGGGCTTTTGGGGACAGTCCGCGTAATTTTGAACCGTGGTCAAGTGACGCGGACGACACCTGAGCAGGCACCCCCTCTCCCAACTACCACACCACACCAACGGGAGGACGTTTGAGCTCTCGACAGATTTAACGTGCATCGCTCCCCTACACGGTGGGTCTTCAGTGGTACTAGGATCGAACTCATGACATGCTAGCCACGATCCGATGTCTAGACCACTCGGCTACCGCGGCCGCCTGGTTTAATGAGAGCCACTATCGTAGACCCCTATTTACACCTCATGAACCGCCAAATTACTTTTTCGCTGACATGGACCCCTTTCAGATCGTCACAGGCCCCTGGGGGTTGATATAGACCACTTTGGGAATCAATGGCTTACAACATTGTGCCTTATATATCTATTTAGCTTAAAAAATTGAAAGATGTAATTTTTTATCTGTACTTTTGCTCGACTTATTGAAGAGAGTAATATAAGAATAAAACCTTGAAGAGACTTTTTCTTCTTTCAACGAGTAAAAATGCAAAATGTTCTGGAAGTACCCTGGGGCAAATTTTGAAGAGTGGTGTCTTGGCGCGGGGGTTTAATTCCTCTTGTTGATATTTAAATTCTTGTAAATAATTTAAACTGTAAAACTAGATTTCACACAAAGATGCTATTAAAAAGTTAACAGAAGAAAAAACAAAACGAAAAAGTCTTTGTATGAATAATTCATGAGTAAATTAGCATTGTTGTGTAGTTATATTTTCTACTTTTATTGTTACTAGAGTTTGATTAAATAATGAACTTCAAGTGTTTTTGATATTGCTTATTTTAAACAAATTAAAATAAGTTCAATAAAAAGTACCATAAAATCCAGCGTATAACGAGTACTCTTAACACAAAAAATAAGATCGAATTTACGTGTACGCGTTATAAGCAGGATATAAAAATGAGGGCTGAACATAGAAAAAAATAAGATTTCTACATAAATCGAAGTGCTGTTTATTTAAAAAAAAGTCATTCCTTATGAATTAAAAGGATTGTAGTTCTAGAAAAGTATGCTATTTTTAATAAAGTTGGAATAATACCTTGAATAAATTACTTCAAACATAAGAGCATTGCATACGTACACATTTCAGGTTTCTTCCTAAAAAAGAGGTGCGCATTATATGGCGTACCTAAAAATTAAAAATTGCAGCTTGAAAGTATAGGTGCGCGTCATTCGCCGGTTTTTTACGGTAATAAGAGGTTTATTTATGCTTTCAGAAACTTAGATTAAAATGATATCGCCTTGCCTTTTTATTAAAGTCTTTATTAACTTTTCATGAAATGCAGTAATTGATGACAAATTAAATAGAGAGAAAGGGAAAATAAACTACAAAGAGAAAAGAAAAATTATACAAAACTAATTCATAAATATTTCTTAAAAATAGTTTTTCAAACGGTATAGAAACGAAGTATACTTGCAATCTGGCTACTAATTACTTTGGTAAGTGTTCACTGCTGACGATCGGCAAATTTCGATGGGCTGGGATTTGTGGCTACAAGAGCCCCAATTTTATTTTGTTCTGGACATAAAAAGCGTAAGCCCATTCTTATATTGCTGAATGATATTTTTCAAGTTATATTTAAAGCAATACAATTCCACTCTAATAGAAATGAATCTTTACGTTGAAATACATTGTTTTGTGAAATCTTTCTATCATTTTTAAAGTCAAGAAATAGGTTTGAAGAAATTCATTGCCAGAATATAAATTTATGTTAATTATGTATTTAAATTAATGGAAGATAAAATATTTTTACTGTTTTAAATAAGTTAACTTCTTAATTTTTAATGAAGAAAAAAATTTAATCCGTGCTTTTCATTTAAATTTCCCTAAATAAAAAGAAAGCTTAAAAACAGACTTTAGTAATATGGGAATGTAAAGTATACTAAATACTCTTTAGAGAATTTATTCCAAAGCTCCTTGGAATCTTAAAAATTGTATAAACTGATGCTAAAGCTTTCGTGAAAGTAAATATAAAAGGAAACTCTCCCCAATCTCAATTTTTGAAGTTGATTATTCACTTTGAGAAAGCAAATAGTACATATCAGAAGTGAAAAAAAAGGGTTTCAGGTCCTTTAATTTTGATTTCATGATGAAAAAGTATTTATGTAAAATGTGTGTTCTTAGAGTAAATTTTGTATTAGCAATTAATTTGTTGTTTACCTTATTTCTACTTAAGCTTCGTTAGAGATGTAAAGGGGAATTTTCAAAAAAAATTCTATTAAATAAAAGAAATTAATCAATTTTTTAAAATACTGTAAATATAAGCATTTGCCAATATTTATTCTGAAACCAATTAGTAAATTTTCATATTTAAACCATTGGAAAAGTTAATCAGTATAAGGTGATTGAACCAATTCTATGAATTAGAAAACCTTCCTTTGAGACCAAATTAAACTTTTTAATATTTTCCGAATAAATTAATTCTCATAACTTTACAAATAATAATTACAGTAACAAAATTAATAAGATCAAAAAGTGTTTTGTTTTATTGATATCGCTGTCACAAAGCAATCGCATAAATTGTGTCAAGGTCCCCCGCATTGCTTCCAGGTGTTACAATTTGTACATTAAAAACGATTGGTTAATATTAAGTTCGCTGATCTCTTCTGCCCGTATTTTCGCCTGCATTTTCTGCTCTCTTATAAGCCATAGATTAACTTATTAAGTATCTTTATCAGCAAAATGATAGAAAAAATTGTAAAATCTTCATCTTATACCACAACTATCAATTACCATCAGATTTTTTTGTTGATATTTTTATATTTATAGATTCTCAAAAATATCTGCGAGCGGACATTAATAAAAATGCCCAAAACAAAAACCAATTTTCATAATCCTCACCGTCAAATATTAAATTATCTCCTTAAAAATATACTTATTTTTTCAATAAAAATATTATCTTTAATAACTTTAAAATCAAATGTATTTTCTAATTAATATTTAAAATCTTTTTCGAAACAATGTGTTTTTACTCTCATAATAATAGAGATTTATTCATTCTGATTTGACATATCATATAGCACAGTCAGTTAACAAAGTATTTAAATGAAAGTAGTAGTGGAATATAGACATTTAATTTAATCTGTTTTGATGTCTGAGACACAGGCTTTCAATAATTGTGTAATGAATAAAGAACTGTTGTTAAGACAGATTTTACAGTACTGTACAAGTATCGATAAATAAATCTTTATCAACTTAGACCTTTATTTCTGTACTTAATTTGCTCTTGATCAGTTGCAATGTACATCTCGACTTTTTTTTAAAAAAATTTCATATAACTCAATTTGAAGCTTATCAGGAGACCCGCTGAGACAAGAATAATTAACACGTCATTTAAGATCCTGAAGTATTGGCAGAGAAGTCACATACACCTGATGTTTGAGATATCTTCACAGAAATAATTCCAATAAATTCCGAATAGGTAAGCGTGCAGACCTTTCTAAGCAATAATAACTGTATCGCAATTCTCATTATTAGAAAATTTACCTGTGATTATGAGCTTTAATGAATAATCTCTTTTATTGCACAAATATGACACACACATTCTTTATGTATTTGCTTGATATGATTTGCGTATCAAACATGGATTAAGTTGAGTTGGTGCGTCTTAAAAGACAAGTTTCCCCGATCGGGATACAGTATATAATAAGTTGACTTACAAACACAGTTAATAAAGCATGTTGCCTTGGTATTTGAACTATGGATCATATGAACATTGATAAGACCATTTTTCTAAACAACGATGTTGGCTAGTTTTGGGTATAAATAATTATCGTTCACCTTTCGCCAGCATTTTTTAACGTTACGGGGTTTAGAATAGCCAATAAACTGTCTGCAATTTTACACATTCTGTTCTTAGCGTAACTGTGTGCTTTTAAACCAAGGACGTTCTACGACTTTGTAATTGACTTGTTTCGAGTAACTCTTACTGTTTTTGAAAGCTAATTCCGCTGTTTGATTACGCGTGGTGTTGTAACTAATCTCACCCTGCAGCATATATCTATTTACTATACCTAGACACCACGCTTAAGGCAATTACTACGCCGACCTTAAATTAAGGAGAGAAGTAGGATTTAAATGAGCACCCAATATATATGAATGTATACACCTAAACGTACTACGAACATTAAAAATGCAATACCAAAAGAAGAAGTAGCCTAAAAATAATGCAAACTGTAAATTTCAAGGTAAGCTAATCTCCCCGAATAATGTAAATACATATATATAAATTAAATTTATTACAATTTCTGTAGTTAAAAATGTTAACATTTGGATCTTTGGAAGAATTTAATACAATATTTTGAAGGATCCCATGAAATTAATTATTGGATATTTAACAGATGATATAACAAAATTACAGAAAAACTTCATTATAGTTTATATTGTAAAAGGGATTGTTTCGATAGTTTGAAGTACCGTTGGAACAAATGCCTCGATAAGTGTGGTGACTATCTAGAGAAGTATTATGTACCTTTGCCTTCCTATATTGTGTATATATTTTTATTTACTGAATAAACATTTACTCTGAATGAGCTTGTTACCTTACTTTTTAAAACCCCTACGTACTTCTATATATTTTCTAGCTTTAAGTTAGATTTATAGCAATTTAGTATACGCCTAAGGATATATAATTAGACCAATAAATATAGTCACATCGAAAAAAGAAGGAAAAGGACACTTGCATATATTGCAAATGTAAAATGTATTCTCATAATATATGTGTATTTTCCTACTATTATAAAGCAACTAATTTCATAACATTTACCTATAAAAGTTCTTAATCAATCTGTATTTGTTTTGTTTAGTTGATTCGTATTAGTATTGGAGGATATGTCCGAATCTGTAAAAATAAACCTTAAGATAATCCTCACTTTAATTAAACTTTTAAATAGAGTTACATAAATTAGAGGTTTTTAAAAATAGAAAATATAATCTTTAAAAAATCATCAATATATGAAACAAAAGTATTAAAAATTGAGACATATTTTAACTGCCTCCTTTTTTCAGAAATATGGATTAAAATCCTTTAAATAACAAAAAAAAATATTAAAAGTACTTTCAAAAATTTGATAGCTTCATACATAAATGATTATTCGTTACACTAATACGAGCTATCTTATAGCTATTCCTTCTCATGGAGGGCTAACCTTGTTCTCATGTCTCTTTCCGTTTCAGAAGAGAGAAACAAACTATATATTATATATATATAGAGAGAGAGAGAGAGGATTAGCTCAACGTTTCTCAAACTGTTGGCCCCCCCCCCTAGAAGGGCGTGGAGGGGATATATAAAAAAATCAACGTGGAGTATATTAATATCAACTATATTAATATCAAAAATAGTATGCGTGGAGGAGTAAGACGAGTATATCAAAAAATCAAAATTAGAGGATTTTTCAAAAAACTATTAATTTGCTGAAAAGAAGCACAAATAAATACATTCTGACACATTTACTTTGATATAATAAGCTTATTACTGTATAATGTAATTGATAATTAATTTAGCAATACTAAGTAAGGACTGGTTTAATTATTACTAGAGACTTACACGGGTTTGTCATATACAAAATTTAATACTTATATTGATCAATTGTATGGTTTATAATTAAAATCGTACTGTAGCCTTAGCGTCGAAGTGCATTATTATTGCATGCAATACACCGTTATTGTACGGAGAAGGAGCGATCAAAATTATGATTAAAAAAAGGGTCGCAAACATTGAAAATTTGAGAAGCACTGGATTAGCCTTTTTTTTTCTTCTTCACTCTCTCTATTTCTATCAAGGATTAGATTCAAAAGACTATTTCTTAATCATTCCATGTAATTATAAGAGAAGGACCACACACATCTAACAGCGTTTTCTTGCCGTTTAAACTGTTCTATTCTGAAACCGAAGTAGTTTCAAATAAAATAGTTTTAGGGTCATCTAGGAGTGAATTTTATAAATCATGGAAGACTGCTGATTATTTGTAACATGGAATAACTCCTCAAATTCTGCAAATTTAACTGAATTGTTGTTTTTTATACTCGGAAATCATAGCTAATGATCAATAATGGTCAATAATGTGTGATCTTGTAAGCCAAAACTCTACTGAAAGTATGTTTCCTCCAGCCAGTGATTGTAGTTTACCTATCAACTGGAATTCGATAGTCCGATGTGAGTCTTTTTTTTTAATACTTCAGTCTCCAAATCCAACGCTCCTATTTAGAAGGAGTGGTACAGAGAAGAGATGAAAAACGTCTCTTGTGTTTTTGATTTGTGTCATAAATTTAAAACATTTTTTGTCCAGAAATCTGATAGAGTTGTAAAAAAATTCAGATTTCAATAAAATATGAAAATCCAATAGAAGAAAGAAAATTTTATACACTATTAAAATTAGAAGTTGGAAAATTAAAGGATTTAAAATTCAGCCACAAACCACTATGAAACATTATAAAGAAGTTTTTTAGTCCATCCTCAGAGTTTGAATATTATTAGTGAAGAGAAAATACGTTAGTGCTTATTTAAAACAATTTTGTTATATTTGAAGCCTTGTGTGTAAAGGTGGATGAAAGATTAAAAAGAGAGAGAGAGAGAGAGATTGAAGTAGTATGCTCTGAATTTTAACAATTCTAGTCTTTTATTCTATGGTATTGTAGCGGTACCATCTATATAAGCCAGTAACAACCTCCGCACCATGGTGGTCATGTTACTGGGCTACGAACCCACAGGTCGCGGGTTCTAATCCACTTCATTGGTGACCCTGGCTGAACTCAGAAAAACGCAAGCTTCTGAACTGTCGTGGCGCCATCTATCCACCGCAAATTCAACCAAAAAAGCCATTGCATAGTGACGCAATCTTCAAGCTGTCACGCACGAATGACGCAATCTTCAGGCCGTCACGCACGAATGACGCAACCAGCAAAAATCCGTCACAACTAGTGACTCAGCAGCTAACACGCTCGATAGAACAACTACATCGTTCGTTCGCCTATCCACCGACTCACTGGTGGGGGAGTATGTAGCGGTACCATCTATATAAGCCAGTAACAACCTCCGCACCATGGTGGTCATCTTGGTGTAGTGGTCATGTTACTGGGCTACGAACCCACAGGACGCGGGTTCTAATCCACCTCAGTATATTGAATGTATGCCTGACGTTGCAATGTGTGGGGAATATTATTGGATATCGCCTATTCCAAATTGTGAGAATCTTGAACAGTGGGCGTTATATCGGAAAACTTGTGGAACCCGAGGTCTGACACCTTCTGGAACTGCATTTCAGGAATAGAATGCCCATCCACATGTTACTCGGAATGAACAAGTCTTTTAGTGTACGACAAATTCCGCTTTTTCCATGGCCTGCATGCTTTCCGGATATCTCACCCATTGAACATGTGAAGAATTTTATCTGCTGGCGTCTCGCTCTTACCACTCATTGGACAGAGAGTATGGCGGATATTGGAAAGAGGCCCTCTGCGAAGCCATTCCTCAGCATGATATTCAAAATTTGCATGATTCGATGCTACGATGTGTGCAGGCTTTCTTCCTTGTGCATTGGTGACTACACAAAATAATTAATTATTTTCGGTATTTTTTTTAAATTAAAACCTCTATAAGTAATAAGTGGAATAAATTTAATTTATTTCTGATAACTTTGTCATTGTGTTATAATTTTCCCAAACAGTATACCTATATATATCAATCAATCTCTCTCTGCACACACACACACACAGTGTGTGTGTTTGTGTGTGTGTGTGTACTATAGATTAGAAAGTACTAAGAAGAAAAAAATGCTAGAACTTTTTCATGAGTTCCTCAAATTAAAATTCAATATTGAAAATGCTTAATATTTTAATGAAAAAAGGAAAATATATATTGGCTTTCTCTCTTTTTTCCCTCTCTCACTATTTACTCTCTATCTATACATGTATTTTCTTTTAAGATCGTTACCACGATTCACAATCAAACTATGCTATTTATTATGACCGTAGAGGTTCATTTATTACTCTATATTATTCGCCATTATGCTTAATTAGTTTACCTTCCTCATTATTCATTATACTCGCATTAATCTTTCCTGTTTATTCCAGAGTAATTTTGCGTAACAGGATTTTTTGCATTAGCCAACTAAAAGAAATAGGATCAAGACATGTGGAAACAAGAAAAAATACATTCCATTAATTAAAGCAATTAACCAATTTATCTGTAAAACATGTTTTAATATCATCTTATAATTAAATAAACCAAACACTTGTTCTATATCTCCATTAAATCCAGGAATATAAAATGACAGTATCTGTAAACGAATGCTTAAGATTTACGCTTGGTAAAACATAACATTGGAGATAGAAACATTAAAAAATATGCCGAAATCTATGGATTCAAAGATTTATTACTTTTTCTTTTTAATGATTATAAAAAGAGTACTATATCTCATAACATAAAATGTATTTTTGTAATCAATAAAGAATAAGTTCAAATAAAAAATTAATCAAATTAATGGAAACTGTAGATAAAAAGAATGCTTGAAAATAAAACTGTGTTCTGTTTAATAACACATAAGACTTTATCTTTGCAATGACATGGTTTTTTCAGAAAGATTAATACTCGTTAATAAAACTTTATGGGAATTTTGATATTGGTAAGGAAAGGATTGGCTCGAGAAAAATCATTCACTTCAAATGTTGAGAGAGTTTTTTTAAGGCTTATATATTTTGAATATTTTTATAAAAAAGTTTTTTTTAGTAAAAATGTTATTTTTTGATGAAGAAGAAAATATAGGCTTAGTCTCTCTCTCTCTCTCTCTCTATATATATATCAGTTTGTAACGTGACCTTTTTAAAAATTAAATTATTTTTTCTCTCATTTTAATTTTAAGAAATTACAGCATAAGTACTATAAGACGAAAATGAAGCTATTCTTTCTCAGTGGAAAAAAAACCTAAATTTTATGTTTGAAGTAATGTAATTCAGGTATTACATTTTGGGGTACTCTTAGAAATAATTTACTATTTTTTGCAATCAATAAAAATGCTGTTGATATATTAGGATTATGAAGTATTTGATGCAGTTAAGATTGTTAAAGATCTTTTATCTAAAAAATAAATATGATTAAGTATTTTTCATTTTAATATCATTCAGTACTCTGCAGGTTTGTAACTCTTTCAAAATTTTTAAAAGGAACTATACATAGGAGCTTGCTTATTATACGTGATAGTTTTGAAGAGATGATATAATAAAGCTGTTTTATGCTATATTGTTTTAATATACTTGATGCCTTACTTAAATTACGTTTTTAAATAATAGATAAACAGCAAAATCCTTTACAGGGTTTTACAGCTATACAAATGTTTTTAAAAAAAACAACGAATTTGCATGAATATTCAAACTTTTACAGTTAACTTCCTTTTTCTAATTAAAAACTTCCTATCATTTCATTAAATTGCCAATACTCATTCGAAAATCTTTTGTTCTGGGCCCATTAGGCCATACATAAAAAATAACTTTTTTAATGATTTAAAACAATACATTTCAAAGATCTTTACTGAAATCAGAAAAAGCAATAGATAGTCACTTGACGACTGGAAAAGAGGTTTTTTTATGAGGTTTAAATATTCTTCACACACACACAAAAAAAATTTTTGCGTGTTATTTTAATAAATTATCAGAATCTATATAATCCGGGAACTGCATCTGCTTTAGACGAATTACTTTGTATAATTATGGCTTTCTAATATATATCATATTAAGAAAACTTTCATTACTTAACAAAAATACTGATTATATTCCACACAAAAATTAGCAATTATATTTCTCTATAAGCTGCCTTTCTGCATTTCTTTACGCATACCAAAAGACTAAGAAATTTAAACTTTTATAAGCACAATTCAATACCATTTCAAAAAGTAAATACTTTTTTAAAAATTGGGGGGGGGGGAGTTTTTTTCTTACATCATTTATAGGTAGAGTGACACAAATTTCGTAACAAAAAATGTTATCCATGAATATTATTCAGAAGATTCTTTTATCCATCATACCCAATTAGTTTTTTATTAGTGCATTATTTAATCTATTTGTCATAGGCGACCCAAGAGCGAGCAGTAATATTCAACGGGATCAGTCACACGAAAACAATTGCGATTGACGTTAAAGCTTGCTAATCGTATCTGAAATTCAAATTTCCTGAAATTTTTCGATTGGAAAATTGACATTACGTGATACCCATGAATAATAGAAAGAATTTGTCTTTACTAGAATAAAGAAGGTGATACGATATTTCTCTCACGGGTTCTATGCCTTAGGTCACAATAAGTTTTCTTATATATCTTATTTCTAAGTTTCGATATCTAGCTTTTTTTTTTTTTTTTTTCAAAATTCAATTTGACATTTTCACATTGGCTTCAGGGGCCAGGTCGTAATAGTCTGTGAAATATGTTTCATTCAAAATTGCATTCCAGCGGTTGTAACCACCTGAGTCCACAGATTAAGGATGACAAAAGTACACTTGTTGACAGAAAAGAAAAAAATAGATAAAAAAGTAGTAATTTATCAAGAATAAATATTTCTGAATATTGAAATTCAAAAAAAAAAAAGATTAAAGGTTACTTCAAATGTGTAAATGATGTGTAATCTTACTTTTCTAAGTTGTTAAATATTTATAAACACAAGTCTGATTTTTAATTCCTTTTAAGTTTTAAATTAAGTCTAAACAAGGTATCAAACACAACACTTTTGTAGCTTCAAAATTTCCCTATAGCTTCCAGTTTGTAAGATTTAGCAGACTTGAATAATTACTATTTTTACAAATTTAGAGAAGTTCGTTTCACTCATTGAAAATTTACTTCGAAATTCAATTCTAAAGACTATGCTACTTAAATGTGCATAAAAAGTTCAGATTTTACTTAAACTAAGCAATGAGTTAGGAGCAATCAGAATCATATAACAGATAAATGAATTAATGTAATACAGTTATTTTCGAAAGACCTTATTATTAATTAAAATTGTCAATTTTAAACTTTTCTTTCAAGGAAATCAGAGGAAAATGATAAAATTGCTCAGGGGAAACTGTTTTAATTAGCATAAAAGTAGACAATACAGAAATTAATATTTTTCCTATCAATCTCATCAGCTGAAAAATTAAACTCACTCTTAAAATATTTTACAAAAACATACAAACACATCATATGCATACAGCAAAGTATATTAATGTATTTAGTACACCCTGTTTGCCTTCTTTTATAGTTATTATATACGGGGCTTGAAACAGGTTTTTTTTGCGTATTCAGATAAATCTGTACACTTTTTCGTGTATATATATCTAAAACTTAAGATAAAATAAGTACCAAGTTTCAAAGTACAGATGCTTTAGTAATTATAAACATAGTCGGTCAGGCTGAGGACTGCTTTAGAGAGTTTATATATATGTGTGTATTTGAAAAGTAAAGTTATTCAGAAATAAAAATATATTCTGCTTACCCCCCCCCCAAATTAAAAACTTAATTCATATTATTTGCCTTAAATGAAGGGGGGGGGGGAGGAAGAATATAAAAATTGTCTCAGCACTTAACCTTAAGTACCAGCGGAGCAAAAAACAGAGTGTCTATTTTCCCTATTTATGGCTTTACAATATAGATGTAATATACTATAACTTAAAATTATAAATTAATTTTTCATATTTTTAAAATTATTTAGTGAGTGTTTGAGTGAGTAATTTTTCCATTTCAATCTTCATATTTCGCGAATATTCTATGGATCGGGTGGGTATATTTAAATCTGCTTGAAAAAGCAATTTTTCATCTCTGTATTTTAAATAATTAATTGTTAGAAGTTAAAAGTATATCTGACTTGTTTTTCCTACAATCTCATATTTTGATTATGGTTTCCAATTAGAGTTTCTTATCCCCCATCTATTTTGAGAATTATCATTCTTTATAATAATGGTATCTTCGCTTTTTTAGATGCTTCAATATCAACATTTTCTCTAATGGAATAAATAAACATTTAAGAAAAATTTATTTATATGTGTTTTTATTTATTTAGAAGAATATAAAAGATATGATAATTATATATATAGCTTATAAATGAATAATCCGTTTACTAATTTAAAAATAGCTTCAAAATTTCGATGGATTTATATAAGCTGATATTAATCAATCTAAGACTCTATAGAAAGCTATCACTGTAAAAAAGGTTAAAAATAATGAAATTTCTAAGATGTCTAAAAAATGAATATGTAATTTATAGAAATTATACTACCTCTATTCTATTGTTTTGTATTAATAATAATACATACGACTCTCTTTTTGACCAGCTTTGGACTAATATATTTACAGAATTATAGCTCATATATGCATTCGTTGAATATATAAAAAAAAATTGATTTCCTTAGGAAAGTTTGAAAAATATATATTCATAAGAAATTTAGTGACTGTTATATTCATAAGAATATAAATGCGAGTTTATTAATTCGTGAATGCATGCTTGTAAATGAATCTTTGTAAACATGAGAGCTATCAATTATTTATCAGTATCATCCAAATAGATTAAATATGAAGATAAATTTATGTATGTACATTTCAGAGAATTAGAAATATTAGAGATAAATAATATTTTTCGTTTCAGCCATAATAATAAGAATTTACCTTCAAGCAATTTTTCATTCCTTATTCATTTGTTTTGTTAATATAAATTATAATATTTTTATGTGCTTTCATAATGGATTTTGAAAAAGAATTTTTTAACATATTCATTAAAAATAATGCAGTATTGTATGAAGCCCTTTATTTAATTAAGTCAATGTTATTAGAGAGTTTTGTGCGCATTAATACAATAATTAAATATTACGCGTAGCATATGTGAAAAATGTAAAAAAAAATATTTTGACATATGTTATGAAAAATTTATGTATCTAACTTAAGCTAATTAATTTCACGAGTTTCTATAGCAGGGGTGGCCAACCTTTTTGGGAAGAGTACCACTATTTGATAAAAAATAATTATGCGCGCCACTTTCAGCTTTACCAGCAAACAAATATCGAAAAGTAAAGCAAATGTTACTTAGAGGCTTATTATGGGGTTTTTACGCAAATACCACGTTTTTTAATGCAAGTTTATGTATAATATAAATTTAAATCTAATATAATAAATAAGACGAATTCTTATTTATTAAGGATTCTTAGGTTTTATTGTTTTTAGTTCAATCATTAGGTTAGGTATGAAATAAAAATGAGTTACTTGGATAATTTAATTCAAAATAATTATTAAACGCTCAGTATTTAATGTAGCTTTTGAATTACTACTTTTTTTTACCTAGTCATCTATATTAGGATTAGCTTTTGCAGATGCTCACAAAATTAGGTTATTATAGGTGCACATCAGCTATATAGTTTTGAGTGATATTTATTTTATTTAGCAGAAAACATTTATTCACAAACATATTTTGATCCAAATTTTGAGGTTTTTTGTCTAAGACAACCCCACTTCAATAAAATTGTAGAAAATAGTTATTTTTTATGTATTCAAAATTATTAAAATTTTCAGTAAGTCTTCGCGTGCAGCGGGTTGACCACCCCTGTTCTATAGTGAGTAAAAATGGTACAGTTTCTTTTTATCAACTTATTTTAAATTTATTAATTGTGAATATTCACAGAAATTTTTGACTTGATGAATTTCCTCCTTTTACTAGCTACGCTATTCATAATAAACTGATTAAAATAAATATATAAGTCAAAATATATTGTAATAAAATAAAGAGATTTCCCGCATTTCTTCGCATAAAACAAGGGTAATTGGATAATAGTATTTGTTCTTAAATAATCCAACTGATTATTCATAATAGATAATTATTGATTGGGAAATAATGTGAAAATTATAGATAATCCGACTCATCCGTTAATACAAGTTCTAAGCTCTTAACTAAGTTTTAAATTCATTTCTGAAAAAACGTCTTAATTTTTTAAAACTCTTATTCGGCACATGAAAAGTAAATAAATAAACAAAAAATTTTAGTAATACTAATTTAGCACTAAATTATCTTAATAATTCTTAGAAATGTTTTAATAGATATTCCAATTTAAAGATATGACAAAGTAGAAAATTTTTAACGAATAAATTATTTAGACTATCATTGGAAGTACCCAAATGTTCCCTTACTTGCGCTCTATGAACCGTAATATTCTTTTTGTGTATGTATGCGCAAGAACATTCATAATATAAATTTTTGAAAAAGCAACATAAATGCCATTATTTTGCTAATCATTAATACCCATATAGTTTTTTAAGGAAAAAGCCCATTGATTTTCCTTTATTAAATTGTATAAAAAGTTACATTTATATATATACAGACAGATAAAGGCATTCAAAATATAATATTTTAACCTCGCACCACTGGTTTTGTGAAATACTAATGCCGATTATTAAATTTCTAATAGAATGTTAAGTAAATTATCTGAAAATTAGAGTTAGATCTACATTTTCAAAAAGAAAGAATATGAGTAGTAAAATCTTCTAATGCTCAATTTTCAAATAAATATTCTTATGTAAATTTACTATGAGGTTTCATCGTAGAATATATAAAGGGAACTAGAATTTTCATTTTGATACTTAAAAATCATTTTTACAATTTTTCAAATATAGTATATTTCTTACCATACGTGCAAGAGGGGAAAAGGAATACAATATATAGAAGGTATAACAGGAACATATTTTTGTGTGGAATGGAGTATGTACAGCTTTAGTCTCTCTCGGAAGTATAAGACAAGATGAGAAGCGAGTTTGATAAATTCCGAACGCCGTTCTGTATGACGTCACTACCTACCTAATATTTGATTCGCTGCATTCTATGATTATCTGTCACTCCTGCTCCAGGTTCTCCACCCCCTTTCAGTTAAACCATCAAACATTTTTAAAAAGTTCAGTTAAAACCACTGAGTGATTTTTTCCCTTGAAAAGATCATTCCGTGCTTGACTTTGTTACAAAAAAATGTCTTAACTTCTCCTGTAATTTATTGATGAGGATTGATGAGGTACAATAAATATGCATGATCATGAATATGAACAAAGGAAAGGACGGGGTAAGATAAACTCGACTCTTTCCCAGGACACTGAAATAATTACACAATTTTCCTAATTGTGAACAATTTTTTAAAAAATAATTGTAAAAATAATTTCTAAGAGCAGTTATTAAGTTTATCTCCTATGTAAATTATGCCTTAATTTTATTCACGGATAACAAGCCTGCCTGGAATACCTGACAAGTAAGATAAATAAATTCAGAAGGAAAAGAGAGCGGGGCTAAATGTTTAAATACAAAAATCAATAAAATTTTAGTATGCACGTATAGGAGCAAAAACTGGATGTTTATTACTTATCTCTGCCCCACCATTTGAAAGAAAGAGAAGTCTATAACGTGAATTAGATCAAATATGAGTATGTTATATTTTTGTGTGATATTTTGTGTGTGTTCCGATATCTGGAGAAAAATTTCCAAAAGTATATATATCCATTAACTCATACATTTTGTTTTATAAATTTTTTCCCTTAAGGAATATGAACACGTTTTAATTAAATTATCGATTTTTGAATTCATATAAATCCTAATAAAGTGGGATTTCTTGCTACTCATATGGGTCAAACTTTTTTTTAATTCAATTGTACTATATATTTATGAGAAATTTTTTAAAAAATTATTATTATTATAAACTAAATTATCATTATTAAGTCCGAGTGTAACAAATTCAAATAGATAATTTCAGACTTTCTTTTAAACACATGCTTCTTAAATTGGTGATAGATTCCTGCTCTTATGTGTTTTAACAACAAAAAGTTCTAAACTGTAAAGAAAATCAAAACTCATATAATAAATAATTAATGCGATACTTGTCTAATTACTACTGAAATTTTTTTTCTGAGATATAGTTTTCTTATTTAGCAAAGTATAAATAGAACTCTGTATAAATATCTATAAAATATATATTTTAAATCTTTTGAAATTTTAAATTGATGTCTATAAAAAATACGGTGTAGAACTCTCGTTTAAAATGAGTGGTGAGGAACTCCTTAGTAAAATATTGATTCTTATAAAATTAAAATATTTATTCTCATAATATTAAAATAATTATTCTTATGAAAGCCTTCTTTTAACGATTTTGATAATTTATAATTTGAAATTCCCGTAAAAAATATAAAAACTTTCCGATTAATTCCTATGATGATCTTCCTCCCAAATAAAATCTTTTTAATGATAATTTTAATCAAAAACTTTGACGAAACTCTTTGTATTAATTCAGAAAGCAAATATCTTTTTGTGATTGGATACTGTGCTGAAATGCAAAAAAAAAAAAAAAAAAAAAAAGAGATAAATATATCAAAACACTTTTGAAAAGTTTTATTTTTCAGTTTCAAAAGTGGAAAAACAAGCGAATTGATATTTTAATTTTTTTTACAGTTAATTTATTATAAAAAAAATTCACAGAAACTTAAACTAGGTAAACTTTTTAACAAATTTAAAAAAAGTTTAATTAAAAGAAGGAAAACTGGTCATTCTCTATTATAGAATTAAAAAATGAAAAACTTTATTAAGTAACCAAAATAACACCCTTTTTAGCTGTCTTAAACTTTTAGAAAATTAAAATCACATCTTTTTTTCTTAAATTTTTCATATCAAACATCTATATTATCTTAAATATGTTAGTTGTTTCATTTTATATTGCATACTACAATTTTTCACTATATATATATGTATATATATGTGTATAAAGTGCACGTATAGTTAGTAAATTTCCACATTAATTTCTTACTTCTAAATTTCACAAAAGCTTATTAAGATTAGATCTGTGGTCTTCAAACTGTGTTCCACGAGGCATAACTCAGGTGTTCCCGAGTCACAATAAAAAATTCGAAAAGAAACTTATAAATGTATAATGCAAATTGATTCACTTTCTCTATGACGTTTATATACTCACAAGAATTTAAAGCTCATGCCTATCATTAAGAAACTGAAAATTTTATCTATACATAATAGCTTTATTTTGCACAATACTTTTTAAACACTTTATATATATATATATATATTACCTACTAGATTGGTAATATTTTATTGTTTTATTGTTTACCATCCCGAGTTCCACGAAATAATTTTGTACTCGTTAGTACAACGTCTTGCAAAACTAAATAGTTTTCTAATGGAAAACGCACCTTTTTGTATTTGTGGTAAAAACACTTACAGTAAAGGAGAGGGAACAACTTATCAACATATTCAATTTTAAGAATATAAATTAAAGCAAGAACACTTCTAAATTTTATGTTGCAAATTCTTGCAAAATACACAGTATTTCTCACACATCAATAAACATTTTAATGCTATGCGGAACCATGTGTATAAGTGAAAAATATTTCTCAACGTTAGTGGCTACAAAAACAAAGAATAGAAACAAATACAAGTCAGAATATATAATACGATTACAGTTAATCTAAATAGAACTAGCCTTTGACAATTTGCGTGAAAAAAATGCAAGCGCATATCCCAGTTACTAAACATAATGCATGGGTAGGTGACACTCTTGGAACACAGAATAATGTTGTTAATGAGTAAATTATATTAAAAGTAGATTAAATTTTAAATGCAATACTTTTTAATTGCCTTTAAATTCATCTATTGTTGATCTATTTTAAAAATTATTTTAAGATATATTCTTCTAAAAGTGTATGTGCGGAATAGGGTTCTACAAAAATACTTTCTAATTCTAGGGGTTCCGCGAAAACGCCTTCCTGTTCTAGGGGTTCCAAGAGTTGAAAACGTTTGAAGACCACTGGACTAGATAAGTTATGAATGGTTTTAATACTTATAGAAGGAAATCCGAAAAAATGCTTCAAGAAATCATACAAAATGCCTTGATTCTACTCCCATAATTAAAAATAGTAAAGAAATTACTGAAACCTTAAAGATAAAATAATTTATTCTGTCCTATATTTTTAGCTTTTAATGATGTATTTAACTCTAAACATATTGATGCTACTATTAAAATACTTCTACAGAGTTTTATGACAGTAATATACTTAAAAATATTATTCATAATGCAAACTTTAATTCTCTCAATAGACTAGTACTAGATGAAAATTACTTGCTTTATAATGGTAGTTACTATCAATAGATTAAAGGCTTGCCACAAGATGGACCAGCTAGTAATTATAAATCTAATTTACGCTATTTTTAAAATAGTTACGTACACAATGCTCCACTGTGTATATCTCGCTATATAGATGATATTTTCTTTTTTGGGATGAATAAGTATTTCAAAATAAATACAAATTTTTATCTAGACTACCTTAATTTCCTTCAGATAAACAATAATACTGGTAAAGCTCTAATTTCTTAGATAATCAAATGCATTTAAAAGATAATTTGATAAGTACTAATATTTATGACAATAGAGACTGCTGTAACTTTAATAATATTAAAGTGCATCATTGGAATAGTACTTATTATACACATTTATCAATTTTCAGAGAAGTAATAAATTAGACAAAATGCAGCAGATTCCTAGTTTCACATAAATAAAAAATTTGAAATTTTAATAATCTCATTAATTGCTACTCAAAACCAAAAGCTCAATTAATTTTATTTATACATATTCATAAAAAGAAATCCTACATTGTTTTTCGATTGAATTGTTATTTTTGGGTTAGTAGAATGTGGCTTTTTTTAAATAAATATATATATAATATAAATATTTATGTAATTGCATGAATATTTTTCTTCATTTAAACACCTCCCTTCTTAAACCATAAATAGCGATACTGTAGTTCATAAAAATAATGCATTAAAAAAGTTTTCCTGCATATTGTCTTATAGTATAAAACGTTACAAAAATATTCTTATTTTTTTCTTATAATTTAAGTTTTTACATCATATCTTTAGTTTATAATTATTTTAGTAAAAATAATTTTTTACTTATTGATAATGCTACCAATCGGCATTTATTTTAAAAACCTTTAAATTGTATATATATCATTGAATCTGAAAATAACTGGTTTATTGTTCTTTTATTTGATTATGATCGAAGCACTTTTGAATGCTTTTTTAGGTATGTAACTATAATTATATTAATAATGGATTTATATCGAACTTCTACTTATTTTGTTCCTTAGGATTTCGCTCAATGTTATAAATAAAATGGGAAAAGGTTGGAAAACCATTAAACTGGTTAAACCTCCCTTTTTTAAAAGCTGTCCTCAGTCAGCATTGCTTATAATACTGCGGCATCCATCTCTTTTTTGTTTCCAAAGTTTCAATTATCTATTTTAATCTCAAGTATTCAAATCCTTTTTGTCTCTCTAGAGCATAGGTTCTCAACGTGGGCGATAACGCCCCCTTGTGGGCATTTGAGGCTTTCAGGGGGCAGTAAAAGACCCATAGAAAATTAGGGGGCGTTGAGATGGCACGGAGGGGCTTGGGCAGATTAACCAAATATAGTTTTAAAAAGACTAAAAAACACGCTGATTATGTACTAACCAATGTAAACTTTAATACTGTTTACCTTAAGTTGATTGTATGTATTTAAATCATTTCTATATCACATGTACGAAAATCCACATATTTCTGTAGACCTACATTAAATTGAATGATAAAGTGCCGTTTAATTTCTGTAATGTACTTGTTGTCTTTGTGAGCAGTAAGAAAAATGTTTCGTCCACTGCATTTCATTACGTATATTATCGAAGAAACATAACTTAATATGTTAACCAGGAATTAACGTGTGATTCTTTAAAGGCTGAAATTGTCAATTTATATTTATTTTGAAAGCAATGGTTTATTATGAATTACTTCGTATCATCAAAATCCCTGTCTATATTTATAGCAGGTAAGCTAAAACTTTTATTCCACTCTTTTAAATGAAGGAATTCAGTAGTACTTCAATTCCAACAATGTCCTATCTATGACTAAAATATGTAATATTGCACATTTAAATATATTTGTGGCAATAGCTATTTCAGATTCACAAGTAAGAAAATTGGGGTTTTAGACAAAATTAAATTTTAAAAAATATTCTATTTGTAATAGAATATTTTTAAAAATTTAACTCTTTTTTCATCATGTATTATGTGCACTCTTATTTCTCTAGAGTGGGAGGGGGTGGTATCGAAATATTTACTAGAAAAGGGGGCGCCAGTTCAAAAAGAGTTGGGAACCTATGCTCTAGAGCATATTAAAATTATATATATATATACTCATAAGGCACATTTTTTTGTTCCAAATTTGAATTCCATTTTATATTCATATTACTCCTTTAAAATTAATACACATGGATTCATCTGCTCCTCTACATTGAAAAATCTTATGCTCTTCCGTTCCACATTTAGAGCTCCTTGAAATAATTGATCAATTTTAACCAACATTATATAGACCAGCCTTGGGACTGTTAAAAAGCCATTTATTCTCATGAACGTACAAAACATTTCTATCATTTTAAGAGAAAAGAAATGTTACCAGAATTTTTTAATGCTTTCTTTTCAGTTCACATTTACTCCATTAATAAAGTATTCGACTAAAAGCTAAAAGCTTTGAAGGGGGTACCTAAATATCCAGAGACAGTGGTAAGGGATTTGCTACTATATATTACGTCATAACGGATATATTTGTCATTCAACCAATGAGATAGTATGTAATAAGCGTTTTAATAAAATAATTTTGATTATCTTTTTACTATTTCCAGTGTTTTATATTTAATAATAATGTATCCCAATGAAAAAGGGATTAAATTTTTTTTAAAGCAAATTTCAGGAAAGTTAATATGCTTAGATTTTACATATATTTTCCCGTGAGATTTGAAATAACTCGATTTCAACGCATTAAGTTATTCTCATATTGAAAAGTGTTGTGGTTGATAAAACCAGTTATTTTTATGCTAACCAAAAATAAATTTCAAATAATAACAAATAACAATTTTTTTTATTTGCTATTAATAATTGTGAAAAGATCTTCACCAAAGTAGAAAAGTAGTAGCTGAAAAAAATATATCTTGCATAAAAAAAGAAATGTATGTAAACAAATTTCTTTTTTTAACACATTTTTTTAAGTAAAATTTAAATTTCAGTGCAGTCTTAAAAAATAAAGCGGTCCACCTAAATTCAGATAAAGTGTATTTTACTAGGCAAGTCTAACCTCTGATTGTGCAACACACACACAGGAATCCATTTATTAAACAAGCATAAAAAATAGATATAGAATTTACCGGCATATGCTTTTTATAACTATATTTAAGTAAAATTTAGCTATATATTGCTCTTAATGATATTAAGAACAGTATTCACTGCACTATATTTTACATTAAAATGTCTATTACTTGTATCTACAATACATAATGTTTTTTTCTGTCTCTGTGTTTTACTCTGCGGTTTATTTTTCCTTGTCTCAAACATAGCTCTAAAGCAGTGGTCTTCAAACAGTGTTCCACGGAACCCTGGGGTTCCACAAGACATACCCAAGGGTTCCACGAGTCACGATAAAAAAAAATCGAGAAGTAAATCTAAATGCAAAACGGATTCACGTTCTCTATGAAGTTTGTATAGTTACAAGTATCTAAAGCTCATCGTATTCATTAAAACTGACAATTTTATTTAAATATAATAATTTTATGATGCAACTTAAAACTTTAACTGAACTTTAAAAGTTAGTTAAGCTTTTATTATAATATAATAAAAGAATATTAAAAATGTTTTATTTTTTTATACACTCACTTCCAAAAGTTAAACACGGAGAGGAAAATGCTTATTTCCGGAAGCAATCAGAATTGAAGAGAATGTAATTCGCTGCAAGGTAGACGGAAGTATGTAAATAAGTTAGGTAACAGCCAATCGTGCTTTCATGTCAAAAAATATGCAAAAAGGGCAGTCTTATAAGAAGCCAGCTTTATGAAGGGTTACAGAAGTTGATTGTAAGTGCTGATAGAAGGTGTTTAAAACATTCGTACAATTTGTTTTCAAGACATACGTGTTTCTATGACTTCCAGAAAACGAATAGAAGATTCTGAGCGCTTGCGTGCTGGTGGGGCGCATTGAAGCACGACAGTCGTTCACAGATGTTGCTCTTTTCTTCAGCGTTCATCATTCTGTAATTTCACGTTTATGGAAACAATTCCAAACTACACAGACAGTTGTCCGAAGACCCGTAGGCGGTCGCCCAAGGGTTACAACCCCCGCGGAAGATCGATATATTACTATTGTAGCCAAGCGGAATCGCAGAGAGGCCTCCACAGGTGTGACATCTATGGTTACAGCGTCCATTGGTAAGGCTATATCTTCAGCTACTGTACGCCGAAGATTACATATGAATGGACTGTATACCCGGGTACCTTGAGTTTGTGTTCCTCTATCCGTCCAATCAAGAGGGGCACGATTAAAGTGGTGCCGGGAATATGGCAATTGGACTGTGTCTGACTGGGGCAATGCCATGTTTACTGATGAGTCAAGATTTGCTCTGGAGCCAGATCACAAGCGTATAAGGATATGGCGTAAACAAGGAACACGCAATCAGCCCCAAAACATCACCGAACATCACGCATTCCGAGGCGGAAGCATTATGGTGTGGGCAGGGATTTCATTAGGATATCTCACTGACCTGCACATCTTTAAACGGGGTTCTGTGACGGCTGTCCGGGATCGAACCCATTGTGAAATTGTACGCTGCAGCAGTTGGTCCTACTTTTGTTTTAAGGGACGATAACGCACGTCCCCATAGAGCTGACATCGTCGGTGACTACCTGGAGAGTGAAGGGATTGCGCATATGGTGTGGCCAGCATATTCGCCCGACCTTAATCCCATTGAAAATATTTGGGATGATCTCGGCCGTGCTGTATCTTCACGTTTCCCACATCCAGCCACCCTTATTGAGCTGGAAACTGCTCTACAAGAAGAATGACGATTGCTTAATTCTGCGGTAGTTAAACACCTAATTGAAAGCATGGTCAGAAGGTGTAAGCTTTGCTTACAGATGAGGGGGGGGGGGATCACATACCCTATTAATGTCCTTTTTTTCATTTTATGCTGTTTATTTTCACTTTATACATAATTCTGTTTAAGTCTCCAGTATGACATTATCTGATAACTTACAAAAATTTAATATTCTTTTTATTTCTGTATATAATTATTGATTTTGTTTTATGTATAAATATATATGCTACTGTACTGCCAAATTTTGTCTCAATCAAAGCAGTATTTGTTGATTTTTTTGCATTTTACATCTTCATGCTTAACTTTTGGAAGTGAGTGCATATACTCCCTACTAAATTGTGAATATTCTCTTGTTTACTATCTCGGGTTCCACGAGGTAATTTTATACCCGTTAATTAGCACAATGTCTTGCAAAACTAATTAGTTTTCAAATGGAAAATGCACATCTTTGCATTGTGTAAGAAACACCTATTATGTAGGAGAGGAAACAACATATCAACAGATTCGATATTAAAATCTAAATTTAACAAGAACAGCTTCTAAATTTTAGGTTGCAAACTCATGCAAAATACACGGGATTTCTCACACAGCTATGAACATTTTATTGTCTTTCAGAACGTTGTGTTTAAGGGGAAAATATTTCTCAACGTAAGGGGCTAGAAAAACAAAGTATAAAAACGAATTAGAATAAGTAATGCGATTGTATTTAATTCTCAATAGACCTAGTCTTCGACAGTTTGTGTGAAAAAAAGCAAGCACATATCCCAGTTACTAAATATAATGCAAGGATAGGTAACACTTGGATCACAAATTAATATAATTAATAAGTAGAATATATTAAAAAATTAGATTATAATTTTTTAATAATAAATGCAAAACTTTTTTTTACCATTACATAAAGTGTCTCTAACACGTTGATTTACTTAAAATATTATTTTGAGATATATTCTTCGAAGTATGTATATGGAATAGGGTTCCACGAAAACACCTTCAAGCTCTAGGGGTCCCGTGAGTTGAAAAAGTTTGAAGACCACTGCTCTAAGACCTGGACAAAAGAATCCAAGAACTTTTTTATACTAAATATATTTTCATAACAAATATACACAGATATATTTTTTATGTAGTTTAATGTAATAAAGAAACAAATAAAGTAATTAAATTTCATTGCTTACACTAAAGAGAAAACATACACAAAAGGACATTGACAATGAAATATTACTGTAAATTAATTAATATTTTTGTATCCAAAACTTACATCATGAAATGCAATTAAAGTGACGCAAATATAAATATATAATTCATAATTATAATTTCATCAATACGTTTACTTTTCACGTCTAAAGTCTAATGTATCCGAGAAAATTTGTTTTAGCTCTACTGATATTAATAAAACTTCATCAGAGACAACTTCTATTTGAAATATTACTTTACATTGCAGAGCTTTTAACAGGAATTTTTCAGAATTATATTACCTTTAATCTAACGAATCTACAAAAGAGAAATATAAAGAAAATGTATACTTATGTTGCCTTTCTACAGAGTTATCAAATATGAAGAATTGGGGGTACGTTTCGATTGCAAAACTATTCATCTGTTGGTTTTAATGATACATTATACACTGGTGTCCAAAAGTTAAGCAAAATTGATAATTATGTGAATAAAGAAGGAACTGTAAATCAGAATGGCGGGAAACGTGATATGCGAGTGTAAAATGGTTATAAAATAAGGAAGCAAATCAAAAGAAAGATAATAATTAATTTTATTATCCAAAGCAAGAAGTTTGAAAAAAATGAGCATAGCAAGGATTCACACTTTAAAGAAAAAACGAAAGAAATCATTAAATAAAATACTGATGTTGCAGTTTAATAAGGTGTGCGGTCACCTCTGACAGCCAGGCACGCTGCACAGCTATTTACCATTCTTGCTATGAGATGATGAATAAGTTGTGGGCTCAAATGGTTCCAAGCTTCTTGGAGAGCTCTCTTCCGTTCTGTAAGGGAGCTTGGTGGGTGCGAAAGGGCTGCAATTTGTTTCCCGAGCATATGACATACATGCTCTATAGGATTTAAATCAGGGGAGTTCGCAGGCAACGACATGCGCTGGATGTTTTCCGTTTCAAGGAAGTCATCAATCAGCACCGCTCGGTGACATGGCGCGTTATCATCCATTAATATGAAGTCAGGACCGACAGCACCTCGAAACAAGCGAACATAAGGCTCAAGAAGTTCGTCTCTGTATCTTTCAGCAGTCACAGATCCCGTATCAAAGAAATACAGGTCTGTGCGGCCGTCCATCATGAGGCCTGTTAATACCATTACTCCCCTTGATGGAAAATGATGTCTTTCCGTTATGTTTCTTGGTTCAAAACGTATTCCACGTTCTCTCCATATCGTTACCCGCCGAGAATCACTACTCAGACTAAACCGGGACTCGTCACTGAACATCACATTGGCCCCCTCTCCCACACTCCAATGTTGATCTTCCAAACTCCAGTTCAAACGAGCGCGTTTATGCGCAGACGTGAGGGGAATGCAAACTGCTGGTCTTCTGGCATACAAGCCAGCATGATTGAGTCTCCTGTAAGCAAGCAGTTTGTCTCGAAATTCGTATTCCTGTGGCGACTGTGAGCGCCGAACCCAGTTCTCTTGCAGTACTGCCCCTCTGATGTCGCGCACTTATTACCAGATATTGGTCTTGGCGAGGGGTTGTGACTCTTGGTCGACCTGATACTGGTTGTCGGGTAACATCTCCCGTTCTTTGAAACCTCTGCCACAGTCTTGAGATCACAGACTGGTCCACATTCAGAATTCGAGACACTTCAGTTTGTGATCGTGAGGATTCCAGCATTCCAACGATTCTTCCTTTCATAAGCATGTCCAATCTGCTTCTTTGTGCCATCATTCACCTTGTTTGATGGTTAACAACGTTTCTTCGCACAGCAGTTGCACGAAACTTGTCTGAACTGCCTATGCTGCGTGAATCAGTTTCTCCGCGTTCCGATATGCGCCGGTGTTTCGCGCAGGACGTAGTCGACTGAAAAGTTTTGCATAAACCCAATGTTTCTTCTTCGCCCAATTGATATCCGCAAGAAATTTGGAATAATTTTACGAATATTTACTCCATGTTTTTCGCATTTTACGATTTATGCTTAACTTTTGGACACCAGTGTATTTCAAATGCTACATACTTTCATATACATTTGTTGTCATTTACGTAACTTTGGAATTGTAATGATCATACTGAAGGTTGTACGACAGCATTTAAAATGCTTTTGTGTCAATACAGTGTTTGAAAAAATAAAAATAAAAAAGAATATAAATAATCCACACAAATTAGAAAATTTAAATAAACCCACGTAAATAAACAAGTGGTTGCCTAGCAATCGTGGGTTAGTCAAAAAGCTTGCGTGGGTCAGTATCTGACCCACTGTGTGTGTGTGGTAATAGATTCGCCATCACTGTCATATACTAATAGCGATATGTATCTATATGAAGGAGAAAAGCGACTCACTCTCTGACTCATCACAATATCCCTAGAACTATTCGATCTACAGATTTGAAATTTGGTAAACATGTTCCTTTCATGGAGTAGAAATCCGCTAAGAACGGATTCTGCGAAATTTGAACCGCAAGAGGCGTTATAAATAATTATTTTCATTTTTAAACTACTCGATCTGCAATCCTGAAATTTGGTAAGCAGATTTCTTTCATAGAGTAGAGATCCACTACAAAATGATTTTGGTGAAAATCGACCCCCAAGTGGTGTTGCGGGGGCTAAGGGGGCGTTAGAGATTATTAATTCCATTTTTAAACTATTAGACGCACAGTCTTTAATAAATAGATTCCTTTCATATAGAGGTCAGCTACAAAATAGGTTTTGTGAAAATGGTCCCCCAAGTGGCGTTGCGGAGGATTAAGGGGCGTAATAGATAAATGTCTCCGTTTTTAGACTACTAACCTACCTGCTTGAAAATAGAGGTAGGCATGTTTCTTTCATGAAGTAATTATCCGCTACAAAATGGGTTTTCGAAAAATTGACCTCCAAGCGGTGTTACGGGGGGGGGGGGTTAAGGGGCGTTATAAATAATTATTCCTATTTTTAAACTATTAGCTGTACAGTCTTGAGATATGACAAGCAGATTCTTCTCATAAGGTAGAGATCCGCTACAAAATGGGTTTCGTGAAAATACACCCCAAATGTCGTTGCGGGACTTAAGGGGCGTTATAGATAATTATTTATATTTTTAAACTACTGGACTTACAATCTTGAAATATGTTAAGCAGAATCCTTTCATGGAGTAAAGATCCGCTTTATAATGTGTTTTGTGAAAATCGATCCCAGGTGGTGTTGCGCGGGCTCAAGGGGCGTTACAAATGATTTTTTCCCATTTTTAAACTATTAGACGTACGTTCTGTTTAAGAAAGTTATAGCATAAACTTAAATATTAAAAAGCAATCAAAAACAAAATAAGGTTTAATATTTGGAAGACTCAAAATGTATACATCAGAAAATCTTAATTTTGCCATTTTATTTCAATATTAACATCAAATGAAAGGTACTTACGTATTATCGCAACCTATTAGCAACATTGTGTAAAACGAAGAGCATAATTGCCAATTTCAGCATGTACAACATATGTGGAAATGGGATTGCCAACTTGGCGAGTTATCTTGAGCGTTGGCGGTTATTGCGATAATACGTAAGTATCAAATGAAATTTTAAAATTGTCTAAAACAGAAAAAAAAATGTTATTAAAAATCCCGTTGATTAATTTCCCCAAATTAAAATGTCGCTAAGTGGTAAAAAATATTGTGTTAGAATATGCATGGAACGGTTTCTAAACATTGAATGCATGTCGCGGCATTTGGCGAAGTCTTTTGATTTGAGGTAATGGTCAACGGGAAAAAAAACCGTAGGTATAAGAAAAATAAGCATAAAAATTACATATTGAATTAATTTAATTTAGGTTTACTGGCGAAAGATAAAATAGGCGGAAAATTTAATCAGTAAGCTACTCGTTTGTGGAAATCATGAGGACAGTGTAATGCTATCATAAATCGTTGAGAAATTTTAACAACTGTTTGGCAGAAAAATAAGTAGCGTACAGAAGTCAAATATAATTTTCATCTTCGCTTGATAAAGTGAAATAAGTTTAGTCTGAAATTACAGGGAAAAAAAACACAATATAAAATGTAAGTAAAATTGTAAACATCCGCGATAATGCTATTTCATTGTTGCAAAACTACAATACAAAATTTGAGTTGTTGAAAGAATAAAAAAAATTGATTTATTGTAAAAATAATCCTAATTACACTTCAGAAAACAAAAAGATGGATAAATATGGCAAACATAACTATAGTAAAATATGTAATAATCCCGAGGGAAAAAAAGTAAAAGTATAAATGCGTATAAGTGAGCGTAAAGTATAAATGTTCACATTCATAGAGAAACGTAACGTCATTACACCAAAAAGTGACTAAAAAATTAAATTTAAAAAAATTTAGAATGGATTATACAAAATAATAAGATCATAAAAATCCGTCCAGATTCAAATGAAACGTTATGTTAAAATGGCGACAGGAAATGGTCGAGTACTTTCGGAGATTTGCGGCTTTGAACAAACACATTCACATTTTTATTTATATAGATAATATAAATGAATTTTAAAACTTTTTTTTCTTGAACAAAGTGGATTGTGGATATGCTACTGTTTGCTATCCCGAGTTCCATGAATAGAGGCATTTGATTGAAGAAGAACTGTGACAAAATCTATTCTTGAGATGTTGCTTATATTATTGTGTAAACATTGCAGTGAGCCACTTAGATCCGAGCGATATTCTCCCATACGAGAAATGAGAGCTGTGCATATATATATATTTTTTACCAATAGCACTTAGAATTGCACAAAAAACATCTACGTACATATTTCATATTCAAAATATAAATTTCTAAGAAATTAAATTGTTAAAAAAAATTTTATGAGAAAAAATTTTTAAACATAATTTAGACAAAAATTAAATAATCCCTGAATTAGTTATTTTAATCCTGGTGATTTCGGGATTGGAATTCCGGAATCCCGGGGCTGTAAACCCTACTAGATATCTTCCAAAAATTCTAATTGCCTCTGTCCAAGTTAGCTGACACCAGACTGCCTGAGGATGTCAGAAATGTCCGTTTTCTGACCCCACTCGCGATGGGGAGAAAGTTACAGAAGAAAATAAGAGAAAACACATTTTGAATTTCATGGTTTAACATACACACCCGCCTTGAACCTTCAAGGTTCAACACGCAAGAAAACTGACATTAAACGTATACAGTACAAGAAAAAGTTAAGATACATTAAATGTAATATCAGATTTACAATACTATGAAAAAAAATTTCAAAATATAATTCAGACAAAAATTAAATCCCGGGATCAGTTATTTTATAATCCCGGGGCTGCAAACCCTACTTTCAACAAAATGCGCGGAATTTGGATTGTTTACAGCAGGAATTACGTCTGATGTCTGATTACTGTTACGCACAGATGGCTGAATCATTTTCACATTTAAAGTTAGTTCACGTAATTATATTTAGCAGAGAGTCGGTATATACACTACCGGCCATTAAAATTGCTACACCAAGAAAACGACATGATTCAGACAGGAAATTTAAACGAGAAGAAGGTACTGCGATATTCAAACGATTAGTTTTTCAGCGCATTCAGACAGAGCAGGCGCCTTCAGACAATATGTTTAAATGAGGAAATTGTTCAGCCGGTTTCTTATACATAAAGTGCATTTGAACGTTGTTGCCAGGTCAAAGGATTTTGTGATGCCTCGTGTAAGAAGCAGAAAGGCATCCAAAAACATTTTTGACTTTGATAGAGGCCGAATTGTAACATACAGGGATTGATATTTATCGTATCGCAGTTATGCTGCTCGCGTTGGTCGATGGGTTCAGGACTTTAATACGGAACGCCGCGCTAGATCTCAACGGCCCCTATCACTAGCAATCGAGAAGACATTCATGTTACCTGCATGGCCTTAATGGATCGTGCAGCTATTTCACGAGCCTTGTGTCAAGAATTGGGATCGTTTGCAAGACCAGTGTCTGCACGAACAGTTCTCTCTCTCGACGACGTTTACATAAGCATAGACTCTCAGCTCGGAGATCATGGCTGCGGCTACTCTTGACACTGCATCACAAACAGGAGCATCCTCAATGGTGTGATCAGCGACAAACCTGGATGCACGAGTGGCGAGACGTCATTTTTTCAGATGAATTTTTCAGGTTCTGCTTACAGCATAAAGATGGTCGCATTCGTGTTTGGCGGCATCATGGCGAATGCACATTGGCCGCGTGTATTCGTCATCCTCATACTGGCCCATCACATGGCGGGATGGTATAGGGTGCAATTGGATACACGTTTTGGTCACCTCTTGTTCACATAGCCGGCACTTTGATTCGCGCACCTTACATTTCTGTTATGTTACGACCCGTGGCTCTACCCCTTATTCTACGAAACCCTTTGTTTCAGCAGGATAATGCACGACCGCATGTTGCCGGTATTGTAGAAACCTTCCATGATACGGAAAACGTTCGGCTGTTGCCTTGGACTGCACGTTCACTAGATCTCTCGCCAACAGAAAACGTCTGGCCCATGGTTGCCGAGCGACTGGCTCGTAAACATACGCCAGTCACTACGGTTGATGAGTTCTGGCATCATGTTAAAGCTGCATGGACATCTGTACCTGTACATACCATCCAATATCTGACTCAATACCCGGGCGAATAAGTGCTGTTATTACTGCCAGAGGAGGTTGTTCTGGGTACTGATTTCTCAGGATGTATGAGCCCAATTTTCTTGAAAATTTAATGTGACTTTTTATTTCCAGTATAATATATTTCTCTAATAAATATCATTTTGTTATCTCTATCTCTTTCTGGTGTAGCAATTTTAATGGCCAGTAGTGTAATTACTAACTGGTAATCTTGAAATGGATGCTTAGTGATCGTCTGTGAAACGAGAACCATATGTTGACTTAATTATATTCATCAGGGAGAATGTAGATTCACACAGGTTGGTAGAGCCAGTGAACGATACTAAATTAAATGCAATGTTTTTAAATTTGGATGCTTAAAATAAGATTTTAAAGAGAGCATTTAGTTTTTATTTCCAGTTCTTTCTTCCACATCAAGATAGCCAAATGGGTAACACATAAATGTAACTATTTATTCTAGTTTAGTAAGTCCTTGACAATGTCTCTCAAATTCAAAATGAATTTTTTTATTTCATCATAATATATTTCTCTTTATTTAATAAAACTCCATTTTTAACCAACTCAGTAGAAATATTTCTGAATATTTCAAGTTCATTCTTCATCAACCGATTACTATTTTTACTACAAAAACACAAGTAGCAACTGTGAGCACAGGCCAGGATTACTCCTTAGGCGGAGTAGGCGATTGCCTATGGATCCCACGCTAATTAGGGGCCCCAAAAATTGAGAAAACTAAATGTTTAGCTATATTTTATTGCAAGCGTAAGTTTTTCATTACAGATTCTAATAAATAATTATTGTTTAGTTATATTTTTTAATTTGCTGATAAATTGTTATTTTATTTGTGCAATGAAATATATTCCTAAAGTGCTGTGTAATAAATTATTAGGCTACAAGGATCCTAGAATTGAACTGCCTAGGGGTCTCCCTGTCATTTAATCCAACACTGACTGTGAGTGACTGCTAGACCAAAGAGCGTGGACGTATTCAATGTAGCAAATATGGGTGAACTGATGAATCTCTAACCACAATATGTACTTAACACGTTTGTGACGGGTGCTTACGCGTTTCACTAACCTCCTCGTACTCTTTAATATTTTATTTATTTCAACCAATCTCCACCGGGAGCCAAAGAGTGATTTATGCAAATGAGATATTTTATATAAGTTCGGGTTTAGCGAGTTAGAAAAGGGGAATGAAATGAAGAGAGAATGAAATGAATAGAGAAGAGAATGAAATGAAATGAGAAAGTGTTTTTTTCAAGTGTAAACGTAGACGTTGTGAGTAGAGTCTATTGTAAAGTTGTGGATAAATTTAGTTCATAAAAGAACTGCGAAATAGCAGGGAAAGAAGTCGCCTATTAAAGGAATCCAATCAAAATATTAAGGAAGCAGCTAGACGAACCTGCCATAACATAAGGAATCAGGTTAGTTTGATTTGTCCAATTAAGTATAAGTGTGTAGCTGTAATTGTACGCGTCGTCCCTTCGTAGACTCAGATAGGATTCCGTCGTTCATGATTATTGAATCCTTCTCATTCTCCACTGTGTTTTATTGTTCTTAAAATTGAATAGTATTTGTGTAATCTCTTAATTAAGAAAAGTCAATAAATAAGATTGATTTGTTAAAATAAGTAGTGATTTATTATGAATTCAACAGATCCAAATTCAGGTAATAACCGAAGGGGAGTTGATAATCTTAGAGGTAGCGAGAGACTACGACACGTTTGCTTCCAGATCATGCGCCATCTCGGGATATGGTGTCAATATTACAACCCAATCCCGCGAAAGCGTAAGACGTGTGAGTTGATATCTAAATACCTATAATCTTGCACTATCGCAGGAAGAGCGAAAAATCAACTTTTCTATTCCAATTCAGTGAGTGAGTGGAAAAAACTCAATTGCACGACTGGCATTTTGGTGATAACTTTTTCCTTCCCAATCTACTGGATATAAGCACACGCGCTCTTTCGCCCGCGTCTAATCTTTTTTCAGTCAGTCACTTTTTCCTCTATGGCTACTGCGAGAGTGTTAAGCGTACCTTCATTGTTTGTGAAGATATGTGTGTTGTTAACACATTCATCGAATTATTTGCTTAAGTAAACACAATTGCACCAATTGTGCAAAGCAAATTCCTTAGTGTAGCTGGCACCGGCATTTCATAAATATATTTATTTTAGCATACGCATCTCTTAGCTTTCGCCAAAGGCAGTCACTCTGTCGTGCCCCAGTCCTATCTTGGACTGGGTTCCCATTGCCCGACGCGCCTGGTGTAGGAGGAAACATATCATCCCCAACAAAAGCCATAACAATAATTATTTATTGAAGACAGACAAACACAATTAACAAGCACAAGTTCAATCTATAAGTGGAAACCTTGGAGTGATTCTCTAATATCTAGATTAATCCTGTTACTCAAATCTAATACTCAAATCTAACATTCAAATCTAATATTCCCGTCTAAGTAATCTCAGCTATCAGAATTGACAAGGAGAGGAACTCTTGCTAACCTCAGGTCGGTACTTAATTTAATTCCTTTGATTTTTTTAATGATTAATCTACTACTTTACTATAATACTGTAAAATATTCGTTAAGCTCGTTGAAGTGACCCGTAGACGATACTTACATTTAGTTTGGCAACTCCTTCTCTCTCTCACACTAACATTTACGAAATCTAGACTTTATATAGTCGAATTAATTAGCATATAACTATCTCGTGTTTTTCCCGAAGAGGCTGTGAAATAAAATAAATGCTGACCCCAAAGTTACCCAAGAGGATTAGTTTGGAAATTTACGTGGATAGACCCGTCACAACTCTGAAATGTTTCGAGGGTCCACCGGTCGATTGCGTTCCACTTAA
This sequence comes from Trichonephila clavata, assembly GCA_019973975.1. NCBI lineage: Eukaryota > Metazoa > Arthropoda > Arachnida > Araneae > Nephilidae > Trichonephila > Trichonephila clavata. The sequence continues at coordinate 60,784 of BMAO01001281.1, forward strand.
TGCTTACCTTTGGTCTATAAAGTGTTAATATAACTCGACATTTGAGAACATTTCTCCATGACTTTTCTCACTGAAGCACAATGAACTAGTCACCTAGAAAACATTTTGTCAATTCTATGTGCTAGTGCACAGCTGTGGACAGAGTTAATAGTTAAGCCTCAAGATAATAGGTTTTAATGAATTTTCTGGTGAGCAACAATTGATAGCATTTACATCCTTATTGAAATTCGGTCTCAAATATAGTAACTAAACTGTTGAGTAGTTACAAATCGATTGTAGGTATTAGCCTTAAATTATTAAAAGGAGAAAGACGTTTTCAACCTTAAAAGATGTGTTTTCAAAATCATGACAAAAAAGGTAAGTAAACTACTTTGTAATAAAAAATTATCATATTTTTTTAAATTTTTTATAAGTTTCATCAACTTTTGAACCAATTTTTTTCCTTTCCTTCACAAAATAAAGTGCTCTTTCTCGAACCTATAATAGACCTCGCATTGATAATTGTACTACACAAACTATTTTTAAAAGTGTTGTAATTTTTTTAACATGTATATTTTGTCATTGTAGTAAAATATATTAACAAGAATTTTCAGCAAATGATGTAAGATATTTCATTTTAATGCAGAACTTTAAGAAAAAGTTATCATAAATTCTCATTTATAAAAAAAAAATTTTATTTTTAATGATACACATATTTTTATAGAAAAGTAAAGAGTAAGTTTACTAATGCATTTTTAAAAATAATTATCTCTAAATTTTCAAATGTTCGTGAGAATTAACAATCACCCGGAAAGTTTCATTGTACATTACGCAAACTTGATTATTATTAATTACCACATCTTCTAGATAAAATTTTCTCATATGCACGGGAAAAAAAATTATTTCAAATATTATGCACCAATTCTTAGAAGAAAACGTGAGTTTAAGTCAGCAGAGGCGTATTAAGGTAAATGGAGGCCCCTGGCGGTAAAAGGTTTGAGGCCCATGGGATCAAAAGTCGAAAAACTAAAATACTGAAAATATTCACTGACCTTGTATTCTCAAAATGAAATATATTGCTACTGATAAGCCTCAACAGCTAAAGAAAAATCTGAATTGCATTTAAAAGAATTAAAAACTTTGTCATGACTGAAAGCTACCCCTTACACTACTGTCTCCCTGTCTATCTGAAAATATTACTGGATGTGTAGGCGGACTTAAATGATCAAAAGACATAATTGCAAATCAAATAGGTTTATTGATTTTAATCAACACATAAGTTTAAACACACACAATTCAATTAAGAAAATTAAATAAGAGTGGAGTACGAAACGGGGAATCACTATTAGCGGAATATTCAGAACGTCAACTGAATCTAGGACAGCTTAAACGCACACAATTACAGCTACGCCATGTACGAATATTCGCAATATCTTAAATAAAATCACTGAAATTATATTTTACATCGGCTGTTCCTTCGTGATGATTTCTGCCTTTTTAATGGCTGGGAGAATGGGTGAAGAATCCACGCTCTGTAATAAGTATTCTTCTATCTTCAATCCGCTTCTCCTCGCGTAGCTGCACACTTAACAGGCTATCTACGATAGTCAACACTTCGTGCTGACGTCTCGATCCTTAATTCACTTAACTTCACTCTTCGATCACTTCACTTTACTTAACTTTTTGTTAACTCGCGAAACCCGAACTTATATAATATTTCTTATTTGCATAAATCACGCCTGGCTCTGGGTGAAGATTGGTTGAAATAAATAAATTATTTTAGGAAAAATAGAGGAGTTAGTTAAGACCGTATAGATCCGTCACAACTTTTCCAAACAGCTTACAATTTTACTTCTTGATTTTGTCTTTGGCAAATTCAGCAATTATTTTTGTCTTATCTATTTTGTGCAAATCATCTTGTTCTATAAAAATACAGCCGTGTTGTTCAATTTGTCTTCTCTCCCCTAGTGCTTCTTAAATAATTTTTAACACGCTTTAAAACTGAAAAAGATCTCTCAACTAATGCATTCGATATCGGTATTGTTAATTATATTTTCAAAAGTAACTCTACATTAGGAGAGATACGATAAATTTCTAGTGGGGTCTCATTGTATATTCGTTTTCTTTAAAAATTCACTGCTGCTTGTAAGAAATGCAACATCATGAAGGAATTATCAGAATTAAATGAACTTTGCAGCAAATATCAATTGTAGGATATCCAGGTTACATAAAATAGTAAAGTTGCAGAACCACCGCGCATGCGTGGCGTGTGCAGTGCCCTCTAAACTGATGCGGAAAGCGTATAAATAGGGGGCTGTAACGGGACGTTGAAAATAGTTAATGATTATCTGTTAGTGGCGAACATTTAGTGAGATCTAAGTATGCTTCCTCTCGACGAAATAAGGAGAAATTCCAACAACAAACGGAGTTTGAACGGGGGAGGATTATCGACCTTCGAGAAGGAGGATTTTCCTATCGTGTGTAGCGGAACAGTTCCACAGTGATGCGAGTATGGAAGCAGTGGACCAACGAGCACCGAACAACTCGAAAAACTGGCAGTGGATGATGGAAGGTGAAGTCAGCGCGCCTCGATTGACACCTGCTCTGCATGACGGTGAATGATCGTACAGCTTCCTCCAGGCAGTTGGCAGCACGTTGGTCTACTGCTAAAGGTGTACTAATGACGGCTTCGTCAATTCGTCAACGTCTTCTGCACCGTGGATTGCGTGCAAGGGTGCCTTTATACGGCATCCCCCCCTCACTACAAACCATCGACGGCTGCGTCTGCAATGGGCTCATGAGCGCAGAGCCTGGCAAACTGATTGGCACCAAGTTGTCTTTTCAGATGAATCACGCTTCAATTTGTGGGACCATGATGGCCGCATTCGTGTTAGATGCTCTGGCGGTGAACGCTGCCTTCCAGAGTGCGTTATCAAACGACATAGTGGCCTAACACCTGAAGTTATGGTTTGGAATGGAATTTCGTATCATGGACGATCGAATTTGCTACGAATTGAGGGTAATCTCAATAGCAACAGGTAAGTCCGTGAAGTGCTACCACTCGAACTCGTTCCCTTCCTTCAAGGCATCCCTCATTACGTCAAATCTAATTTGAAGAAGCCACTATTAACAGCTCATTGAGTTTTAACGGAGCTGTTGACAGAGCTAAAAAAATAAGTGGATTTTCTTTCCAAGATATTACAGAAAGAATTGTTTAGGAGTGTGTCCATTGTGCATGCTTTATGGTGGCAGTGGTCCCGGGAAGAAAGCCATGGCCAACGACTACCTCAAGAAAACTATACTCCAACCACGCATGGGTCACCACTGACAGAGAAGGCTGTCGTATTCACTACATGCCTGGGGAAATTATAGCTTATAAATTATAGTACAGTAGAAATTATATAGTTTTTTCGGCACCAGAGCGAAACAGTGTCCTGTAACAAATCAACGGTTTGAAAAACAGCTTCCACCAGATGCTCTGAAGTGTTCATACCATTAACTTCAAATCACTGATATGTTACGATAGACATCATTGGAAAGCGTAGTGGCAATGTGTTGTGTTCACAGCTGTTTCTCTCTTAGTGCCAGTGATGGCTGTGTATTGATTTGAAGAAGGCCATGTCAGCGCCTACAAACAACCTTTCAGCGGCCTAAACACACTGGGCCTGCACCTAGAGTTATGATCTGGTGCAAGAAATTTTCTTTGATTGCAAGAGCTTCCTCGATGTTAGTTCACACACCCTGACTGCAAACTTGTACGTTAGTCTGGTGATTCAAACTGTTGCACCATCATTTATAAACATCTTTCAAGGTGTCTTTTCCAACAGGATGACGTGATCCCTCGTACTCTTTTGATGCTCCACAGAGGGTCAACGTGTTACCTTGACCTTTAAATCACCAGATCGTTCTCCAATCGAGCATGAATGGGACATCACTGGACGGTAATGAAAGTGTCATCCACAATCAGAATTAAAAAACCTTATATTGACCTATCAAGAACAATTCAAATTCCCCAAACTGATACCTAGTACATGTACGACATATTGTATGCACATTTACATGTTTGCATTTAAAATTCTGGTGATTGCACCGGTTTCTAATGTACCATCATTTTACATTTGAAAAGGCTCTTATCATGTTTACATTAACTTGTGATCTTGAAACTTTAATTAATTAAATACTTTACGTAGACCAATATATTGCCGAAGTTTCATCAGGCTACAATATTTTTTGCTTCATGTTAGGATTTTTTCCCCATTAGTGTAAAATGTATTCGAGAGCAACTAAGCACGCTTGTGAGCTAAAACGGACTTTCCTGACTTGAATAGTATTCATTTATTCGAAATAAAATTTTGTGTAAAAAAAAATTACGCATTCAAAAATTTTGTACATTGCAAAAATACAGATATACGGAAGAAAGATGAATAGAGCTTGTGGAAATCATTAGGATTGCAATATCGGTTCAAGATCTTTTTGTTGCACTTTAAATTTATAACTGGAATTCATCAAGTTTGGGGCCCCTGGCGGCCGCCAGCCGCTTAATCCGCCTCTGTATGTCAGTGCTTCTCAGACTTTCTATACTTGCGACCCAATTTTCAATCATAAATTTCATCGCCCCCCTCTCCATACAAAACCAATGTATTGAATTCACTAATAATATACTTTTACGTAAAGCTACAATACGATTTTAATTATAAACCGTACAAATTATCAAGATAAGTATTAAATTTTATACATAATTTTATGATATGCCCCTAGGGTCACTGGTAATTATTAAAATTGTTTTTAACTTTTATTACTGTTAAATTAATTATTAAACACATTGTGTGCAGTACTGATACATTTATAAGTATATTATATCACTGTAAATTTATATTTTATTTTTTATTATGTTTTGCTTCCTTTCAGTAAGTTAATAATATTTTTTTAAATAATCTTTTGTTTTCAACTGTTTGTTATACTCACACCCCATTGTAGGGTTATCACGCCCTCCTAGGAGGGCACGCCCCACAGTTTGAGAAACTCTGGTTTATATATATATATATGGCTCTGAAAAGGGCTTTTCAATCGAATTTTCTGAAGACATCAAAGACACATGAACACTAAGATAGAAAACAATTTTAGACTTACAAATTCAACACGGCTTCCAGAAACCCATCCTAACAGCCGTGTTGGATTTGGAACGCTAGTCAAAACATCGCCTACGACACATGCGAAATCTGGCTTGAAGGTTGGCATGGTTGCGTTAGTACGAAAGTACCCCAAAACACCTAGAATGGTTATTGTGTTGCAGAAAATTTGTTTCTTTTTGCCACCAGTTAAAATGTTGCCTAGTCCCAATTTTCCTTAAGGCAACCTTCTGCTCATTCAACAAACAAAAGTGAAAGAATTCGTTATCGATTGCTAGAAGATATCATGCTTTACCAATAGAAGAAAATACAAAGAACTCTAGCAATTGCTTCAGATGCATCGTGAAGAGCAGAAAGGTTTCGAGGCAGAAAGGTTTATTGAGAAATTCAAATTCGTTTCTTCTGAAAAATAATAATGATTTAACTGGATAGTGCAAAGTTCATGACCCATTTTCTTACGTTCACTCAATAAAATAGAGCAATCTTCAATAAACAAAGTAATAGATTTGAACAAAATGTTGTTAGATAAATTAAATTTTTAAGAAAAATAAGTGTTAGTGCTGCAGTGTGGATGTGTTAAAACAGTGAGATACTAATTTAGAAACTATTATCGTTACTCAAGTATAGTTCAATTTTACCGATCTAGCCTTTAATAAACTTTAAAGTGTTTTCTTGCGATATTATGTCGAATTTCTTTTCTAGTTTTAAATAACATGTATATATATATATTTTTTTTTTAAAAAGGAGTAAAATAAAAGAATATTTTTGTTTTCACTATTTGTGAACTAATGCTAAAACATTAATTTCATTTTTTTTTTCATTAAATTTACTATTTTTACAAGTACATGCACCAAAAAAAATATATCTTCTAAAAAATTAAAATCCATTGTAATTCCAAAATTATTATAAGTATGAATATTATTAAATTTTCTCGATCATTAGGAGGGCTTGCACACTAAAATATCAGTCCTCCATGTTTTTCCTATGGGGTAGGAAATTTTCTAACATTCCACTTTTTTGGTGCTAGGAGACTGATATTTGGGAGATCGGTAATAACCATTGTTATAAACCATTTCTGTCGGGAAGCATACATACCCCCGGTGCATCCCCCCCCCCTCTACAGCATTTTGTCCAATATCTCGGCACCCGAGCCTCAGAGTACATTTGGACCTGGCTCATTCGATCTCTCTCTGTCTGCTCTTCCAGTTATTTTATTTCATGCTCATAGGGCTATTTCTTCCACAGTTTTTAATTGTCTTAAACTTTTTGAATTTATTAAAATTCGCAATATCTTGGATCCTGTTTGAGTCTCGGACTTGAGATTTGAACCAACTGTTCCACTCATCAAGACCCATCCAGTCATCTACTTCATTCCCATCGTGTAGGCATGGGGAGGGCTTAAGCACTAAAATATCATACTCCCATGTTAATTCTATAGGGATTGGAAAAAATTCAACCCCCCCCCCCAAGGAATTGAGCTTGGGACTTGATTTTTGGAGGTTCGCTTTATTTTCGTATTAGTGCGAGCTTTACGTGAAATTGGCCCTCTCCGGTGCTTCCCCCCTACAGGGCTTCCCCAGTAATAACTCGAATCCTATGCTACCTTGGTAGACCGCACCGGCTGGATTCAATTGTTCTCCCTATGAGCATCCTATATATATATTTTTTTCAGGACAAAAGCCCCATTTCTTCACCCATGTTTAACATTTTAAAATTATTTTAAAGTTTTAAAATTTTTTAAATCCCGCATATCTTTGAGGATTTTTGAGCTTCGTTAATGAAACTCGGACCATAGGTTCTCCTCATTGAGCTCTTTCATCTGTTATAATTTGTGTCTAAATAGTGGGCCTAGGAGGGGCGTTATCACTAAAATTAGAATCCCCGCGTTCTTCCTATGGGGTCGATCTTTTGATGACGTCACGATATTACAGAGATAGAAAGATGAAACTTTGGGATCACTTACTACTCTGTGTATCGTTGGGATGTACGTGACCATATACGTAACAGTTGCTTTCACCCCAGGGGGAGTTAGTTTCGTTTTCCTTTCCAAAGCTAGCGCTACTGCATTTGCAACTACAGACTCCGGATTGGTTCGAATGGATTCCTCTTGTGTGTTTCTCCATAACCAGGTCGAGTTTCGAGTTGGTGGGTGCCCTGCTTCTATTTTATTTATTTGTTTTAAATTTTTTAATTATTTTAAATTGACCATAACTTGGGGGCTCTTCAGGCGGTTGTCTTAATTTTCTCGGGAATGATTCTTCTCATCGAGACATTCAATATGAGGTCTCAGGTGGGACATTCGGTTCACCTCATCTCCAGATACAGCCTGCCGAAATCCCCCCCCCCTTGTTACTGGTCCTATTGTCCCTGTGCGGGGGTGTTTAAACTTATTTAAATCGTGATTATCTCGGGTTTGGCTGGTTCGATTGACTTAAGGTTGGTATCGTTCAACTCTTCTCGTGACCACCTTTCGTCCTTGACCCAGCTTCCCCTGCGCAAGAATTTTAGAAAGATTTTTATTTTTGTAACAAATACAATACTTTTTACAATCTATAAAGTACCTATAACAAGTTGATTAAATTTAAATATTGTTTCAGGATATATTTTTCTAATTATGGAATGGGCTGCACAAAATCTCATTAATTGATACCAAAAAAGTATAACTTCTTACGTACGTATGTAAGTACCCACACACTTTTTTTTTTTTTGCTTTTTATTATTTTTTAAAATCATTTTTTGCTTTTTAAAACAAAAATTTTTCGTTGTCCTCCAAGCACTTTTTATAACAAATACACGAAAAAGAAAATCTCGGTAATCCTTGTGCCATGCTAAAAGTAAAATTTCCCGCAAATTTAATTTGCTGCAGGAGAACGAAGATCCCATCCTTAGCGATTTTTTCGCTCGGCACTTCTTACACATCCAAACGCTTCCATTTGATGATTTTTTTTATTTTATTTTTTTATTATTTTTATTTATTTATTTATTTTTTTTTTTGCTTAATGAAGCTGTATGGTTCCATGCATTTTACACAATTAAATTTATCTTTCAACAAGCCACTCTCCATTAAAAATTTTCGAAAAATATCTTGTTCCCTAAACAATACGAAAAAAAGTACGGGTTAGCAATACCTGGCTTTCCCATACTTTTTTTTTATTTGAAAAACCCACGTTAAATTATCATTTAAAAGAAGTTGAAATTTATCTACAACGTTGCTCATTGCCGATGCCATGCTTAAAAAAGACCCAAAATTCGTGATGGCAAAAACTGTTTAAAAAAAGCACGTGCTATACCGCTTACCTACTACTTACCACACGGTCGCTGGTCGATGGTCATCGTTGGGAAACTGGAACGCGGAGCGTTCCTCCGTCCCATACTGATTGTATTGGGCTCTTGATGTTGAGAGGCCTTCATAGAGACTGTGCGTCCTGATTGGTTGACACGGATGGAGAAAGTGGGAGTGGCAAAGCTGGCTGGTTTCAGAGGTATTGGAAAAATCAAAGATCCAAGGTCATGCGAAGCAGACGAGAAACTCGTCTGTCATTGGTCGTCAGGGATCAGTGAGTAAGCACTCTATTCGCTGTCCTGGTGTCAAGGAGATATTTAAGATATTGATAATTATAAGAAGTTGGTTGCCTGAGTGGTTCGCAGAAAAATAAAGTTAAGAGGAATGAAAAATGATAAAATAAGAGGAAAAATTTTAGAGTTTAGAGAGGGTCATTCACCATATGGGAATGACAAAAAAATTTAAGTTGAGGGGGATTGTACGAGTCCAGAAGTATTCTTCTGGGCCTCTTTCTATTAACATTAGGATAAAAGTTTTCGAGGTTTAAATATTTGAATTATTGGTGTTGGGAAGATTGTCGAAGAATTTTATGGCTAATTTTTAGATGTAAGCTTTGAAAGTAGGAATTTTGAGAACTTTGTAAATTTCTCTATTTTTGGTGTATCTGCATGCTCTGGTTATATTTCTAATGAGAGAGTTTTCAGCACAATCTAATAGCTTGATGTTGGAATCAGCTGCATAGCCCCACACAGGACAACCATAAGTTAAGATGGGCCGCAAGACGGCAGTGTAGAGAAGTATTTTATTGTAAAGATTCATTTGAGAATTCCGGCAAATTAAGGGGTAAATTGAGCGTATTGCATTCCGGAATTTTTCACGCGCTTGTAGAATATGTTGTTTCCATGATAAATTTTTCTCTAGGATTAGTCCTAGGTATTTCGTGCTCTGAGACCAGTGTAGTGGTGTGGAATACAGGGTAGGAGGTGTGCATGGTGTTCGCGCACTGGTTGATAACTCATCTTTTACACTAAAATTTATTCACACCACGAATTAAACGAAACCGTTGCAACAAGAATTTTATTAGAGCGTTCTCCATACGCTCTTTCTCACACAAAGTTTACACTTACACTGAACTCTATTCACACTAGCGCCCTCTCGCGTCAAATATTCACTTCTTATTGTGGGCGTCACAAGAATTATTTGTTCAACACTGAACATCCACCCCCCGGGTTGAATGACACATTCAACAATTTACAAATAACACAATAATGCACAATATAAAAACAATAATACATAAACAGGTAAAGTACTCAAATACACAAAATTGAATTGAAAAAAATACAGATTTGAAATTTTCACATACTCTATTCACTTGAAAATGGTAAAATACAAAGTTTAGTTATAGGACGTTTAAAGATTCTATTTTTTGTTTTCACTAACACTACTCTTATTTTATTATCTTTACCATGATACACTTCAAGAATTCGACCAAGAGGCCAGTTACACACAGGTAAATTATCTTCCTTCAGAATTATCATATCATTTATTTTTACATTATTCTTTGCAAAATACCATTTATTTCGATTTTGAATTGTACTTAAATAATTATTTGACCTCCGTTTCCAAATCTGTTGCACAATTTTTGTTAGCTTTTGCCACACTTTTAACCTGTTATCAGACACTTCAGTTAAACTTGGTTCTGCAATGGCTGTAATAGGGCGACCAACTAGGAAAGACCAGAAGTCAAAGCGTCAAAATCGTCAGGGTCACACGACAAGGGATAGAGGGGACGCGAGTTAAGAATTCCCTCAATTTGGTTAAGAATAGTTAAAACTTCTTCGTATGTAAATCTTAAATTTCCCATTACACGCCTGAGGCGATATTTGACGTATTTCTCTCCGGCATCCCACAAGCCTTCGTAATTTAGTGCACTTGGTGGAATAAAACTCCACTCAAAACGTTCTTCACACAAAAAATTACTCAAATTACTGTCGCTATTACTCATAATTTCTCTGTCTTTTTAGCTCTAATTGCGTGCCAACAAAATTGGTAGCTTTGTCTGAAAATATACGTTCCGATTTTCCTCGTCTACTAAAAAATCGTTTTAAAGCTGCGATGAAAGCCTCATTAGATAAATCTGTAACTATTTCGAGGTGACACGCCTTTGTCACCATGCACACGAAAATGCACACATAGACTTTATTTAAAACACCTTTTCTTTGATTAGGATATTTAATCCTGAAATGGGTCCACAAAAATCTATTCCCTCTTTGCTAAAAGGAAACCTCTGATAAATTCTCTCGGCTGGCAATTGACCCATAATTTGTAAACAAGTAACGGGTTTTGCCTAAAAACACTACACTAGAAACATATAAGTAAATAAAAATCACTTCACGTAAGAGTATTACTAAGAATTATCCAAAAAATGTTGAACAATAAAGTTACTTACAAAGAAACACACACAGGAAAATTCACAAAATCTAAGTAACTAATTGTTTAGAAAAGAATTAAGATTTATGATACAAACAAAATGCTCTCTTAACTTTTCTTACTCTCTATATTCAAATAGCAAGTAAACAAACCAAAATTATTTTACTATAAATATCAAGCTTCACAAATAGCATTATTGAACTAATTTTAAGAGTACACATGTAAACAACACTAGATACGTATATAATTCAATAATAGACAGTTTCTTAGCAAACTATGAAAATTTAACCTTTAAATGAATATTAAGGTTAACATATATGCATATACAACGTTAACAGAAAAATTTAATAATAAGAATACATTATATGAATTTTTAATGTCCAACCTAGATAAGGATTGATTATATTACCTCCTGGGCAATGGCGATTATTTTACCTCCTGGGCAATAGCAATTATTTTACCTCCTGGGCTCCTCCTCAAAAGTGTTCGTTTGGGGGGGGGACTGTCCAGTTCCCCTCGTGTTCCAACTGGTGGTGCAGAGGAGGTTCTCTCTTTAGAGGAGGACATTCTCGGTGTAGCCTCTTTTAATCCCCTCAAGAATTCTCCATCCTCGCGGGATCAAGGACCTCGGTAGCTTTCCATTCAGGGTTCCGATTTCATCTCGTAACTTTTCGCCTGATGCCGTCCAGGGAAGGGGTCTCTTCTGTGCCCTTTTCACTTCATTTCTTTTTGTCCCGCACAAGCTGCGCTTTTCATTCACAACACAAATCTCCATGATGATCACTTCCGGTTGGACTCGCCGTTTAAAAACACTATTTTGAAGTTTTTCAGAGTATTCACTCAATCTCAATTTGAGTCTAACTCTCTTACGCAGTTTAACTTTCGTTGTCTTCGTTCTTTCTCGCAATGCTTGTCGCCTTCTCATAATACCAAATCGTTTGATAAAGTCAAGCAATTCCAAAGCATGTTTTTCTACTCCTCGTTTATCTTGCGAATTTTTACGTTTAAAACACGAATGATGGGGCACAAGTATAACGTTGCTTGAGACCTTTAAATTCGAGTTAACACACACAGGATTAACATCTTCTTTAGCTTTATCCTTTATCACATCGACTGTGTTTCTTCTTTTTCTTCATACATCTCATCATCAGCAGAAATTGGCGGTACATTAAATGAGTCTCTAGATAAATTTATTTCTTCCCCAATAGCGACAGGTTGTGCTACAGCATCTGCATTAACACTAATCATTTTGGCTCGCTCACTTTTAAATTGTTTTTGCTCTTGCATTGTTTTGCATCTTTCTGTTTTCAATCTCATTTCCTTTTCAAACACCGTTCTTTTGTGTGCACTAGCGTCAAACACTATTCGCAGTTTCGTTGTGAGAGATTCGTTTTTTATCATCACTTGGTGAGGAAAACAAAACACTGGGTTATTCGTTGAAATAAAAGGATTTGTTGCCTCATCAATTATTCCCTCATCCAAATAATTCTTTAAACCCTTACAATACTCAGAATACAACACCTTATCACTTTGCACGTTTCTCATAAGACTTCCGAGAGAGAGTTGTCCTTTCACTAAATTAAAATCATCACTCAACTCATTACTATTTCTTATTAAGCCACAATGAATATTATTATTTCTCACTTCACCTCCTACACTTCCGCTAGCGACATATCCGAACACAGTATTTTGTAATAGTAGTCGAGAATCCCCACAGTAAATTTGGCCTGGTCTCAGTAATTCGTAAAATATTTCCGACCCTAATAACACATCAATTTTACCAGGAATATTAAATTTATAATCTGCTAGTTTAATCTCGTTTGGTTTATCTAATGATACATTTATTATTTTACTCAGAGTCAAATCGGTTATCTTTTTTACAGTTAATGAATTTAGCTCTTTTTTGAAACTTAAATCGTCATTACTTATGGTGGTTGTAACGCAACCATTTATTGCCATTGTCGATTCATTCAAACAAGATACTAACAAATTAATTTTCTCATTTTTTTAATTACAATCTATCCGCACAATCCTTAGTAATAAAATTTGACTAACTCCCCACACCTAAAAACCCTCTCACTTCATGCAAAGCGCCAAATCTGTCTCTAATGAGACACCGAATCGTACTCAATAAAACAGTTTTCGTTTTATTTTTTAAAAAGCTGGTAGCTACAAACGACTTGTTCTCCTCATTCTCAGCCAGGGGGAAAGCGACACCATCTGATTCTCTCTGCCCCACAAACGCGGGTGCTTGGGGGTTCAGGCATTGGTTCAAGACGCTCCCCTCAACTCTTTGTGTGGGTACGGAAGATTTATTGTTTATTTGGGGGAATAAATAAGACGGTTATGTGGCTTTCCACAGAAGCAGTTCCTCGCCCTGCACCTTCTAACATTGCAGTCCGAAGAAAGACACTTGAAACACAGATAATTGGATTTCAAGAAATTCACTCTTTCACTGACGCTGAGAGATTTAAAATTAGGGCATAAATACAGTGGGTGGAATTCGTTTGATTTCCAACAAAAACATTTCACATTTTTAATAGAAGATAAATTAACACTTGCAATATTATTTGAACCACGATGATTATAGACATCATTATGCTTATATTTTGGAAATAAACTCTGCTCTTTAATTTTTCCTTTGGATGTTATGAAAATATCACACTCACGACCCAACTCTTGTGGTTTATACCACGTTTCGCCTTGTTTAATGCCAATATGAGCACTTAATTCTCTGTCAAAAGTCTCTATTATCTTATCTGATATAATTAACTCACAAACTGATTTAAAATCGTTTACCTCTCGCAATTGACAATAGTAATTAAAATTTGCGCTTAATCTGGACGCGAATTGAACATAACTTTCGTTAGGTAAACTTTTTTAAACTGATTAAAATATTCATAGGGGGTCGGTTGAAATTCTTTTAACACAATTGCTTTTAGTTTATCATAATCACTTAAATCCTCTTCTCGAAGATAAACCATTAAATTATTTGCTTTTTCTCCTAGTATATTCAAAAGAATTTCGGGTTTTAATTTCTCAGGAACATTTTTAGTTTTAAATGCCTTTTCAATAGATGGAAAAAATAAATTAAACGACTCTGCTCTTTGTGGTACTGGGATAGTTAAGGTTTTAATACTCTTTATTAAACTTTCAATATTACACTCGGTTGCTATCAACGGATTTTCATTTTGTAAAGGTACCTTTTTACTCGATTGATTATGTAATTTTGCTATTTCTAACTCCTTCTCTAACTGTGACAGTTTAATTTTTTCAATTTCTAGTTTATTTTCGTTTTCATTTCTTCTATCGTTTATTTCCTCCAACACACAATCAACATTAGTCTGATACGTTTCTTTATCATTGTTGTAAATCTCACTCTCTTGTATTAACTCTCTTAAATCTAAAACTTTAGCATTATCAGGTACATCTAATTTTAACTCCTTTGCAATAGCCCTCCATTCCTCTTTTTTTTAATTTACCGATACTCATTTTTACAAAATAAAGTTATCTCAACCACAAATAAAACACAAATAAATCACAAAATAATTATTTCCATCACAAATTTAAGTTATCTCAACCACAAAAATGAAACACATATAATTCACAAAATAATTATCTCAACCACAAAATAAAATTAACTCAGCCACAATTGAAACACATAAATCCCAAAATAATTATTTCGATCACAAATGAAACACATATAAATCACAAAATAATGACACCTCAAAACACAATTAAAAATAGATAACTAACCTCTCAAAAAGTGATAATTTCTCTCTGCGAAAACACCACGTTACTTCATTTGTTGAACACAAACACACGTTTAAAATTCTTGATCTTCGGTCCCGGCCATTTCAGGCTCTGACGAACCATGTTCGCGCACTGGTTGATAACTCATCTTTTACACTAAAATTTATTCACACCACAAATTAAATAGCACGAAACCGCTGCAACAAGAATTTTATTAGAGCATTCTCCATACGCTCTTTCTCACACAAAGTTTACACGTACACTGAACTCTATACACACTAGCGCCCTCTCGCGACAAATATTCACTTGTTATTGTGGGCGTCACAAGAATTATTTGTTCAACACTGAACACGTGGTTTTCTTCCCCTGGTGAAGAGTAATGCTATTGTTTTATCTATGTTGATTTTAATTTTTTTAAATGTTGAAAAAGTTTTCGAGAAGGTGTAGGTGTGAGTTGAGAGCTTTGGTGATAGTGTCATGATTTTTGTATGTAGCCGAAATGGAGGTGTCATCCGCATAAACATTAGTGATGGTTAGTGTGTGAGTTGGTATATCGTTAATATCAATATTAAACAATATCGGACCGAGTAGGCTTCCTTGTGGAACACCATAGTGAATATAAATAGTAGGGGAAAGGGTATTATTGACTATGACTTTGAAAGATCTATTGACTAGGTAAGAGTTAATTAGGTGAATTAAAGCAGGGGGTGGAATAGTTTGTAAATGAGGCCGCTGACCCAGACCCTGTCAAAAGCCTTCTGAACGTCTAGAAAGACATCCCCAGTGGACCTGCCTCTCTGAAATCTAGAAGAGATTTTTTTCAGTCAGTCTGAGCAGCGGGTGGTAAGTGGAAAGATGCCTGGTGAACCCATATTGATTAGGATTGATGAAATTGTTATTGTTAGTAAACGTAGTTAATCTATTGAGAATTATATGTTCAGTTATTTTACTTAAGATACTTAAGAGGGAAATGGGTCTGTAACTTTCTGGAGAATGACTATTTTTACCTGGCTTTTTGATTTTAAACACTGTTGCAGTTTTCCAGTTGTTAGGAAAATGTCTTAAGTAGAAAATCTTGTTAATTAAAAAAGTTCAGATAAGAATAATTTTGAGGGGGGAAGTTTTTAACCATTTTGTTCGAGATTTTGTCTTTACCGGGGGCCTTATTATTGGAGAGAGTTTTAATATAGCTAGTAATTTCATCTGGGTTAGTAGGGGTGACGGGGAGAGGCGGGGGTGAGAGAAAAATTTTTAGGGTGTTAGTGATCCTGTTATCAATAGGGTAATCACCATCAGGCCTTTTATTTTCAGAAAAGCTATCTATCGGGTTGTGATCCGACGAAAGTTCCGGGATAGAGTCTATTGAGTATGGAAAATAAAAATTATTAATGACTGCTACATCTAAAGTATTAGAAGTCCCGTAGCCGAAATGGGTTGGGGAGTCAGGGTTGTTAAGTTTAGGAGATCAGTTAAAAGTTTTTAATTGCTTTCCTCGGGTGGAATTGACTGAGCAGTTCCACTCATTGTGTGTGGCGTTCAGATCACCAAAGATCCCACATTTACTGTTGGTCTGTAGGAGTTGCTCAAAATCTATGGTGAACATTCTCTCGTCCGATCGAGGCGGAACATAAACTGAAACCATAGAAATAGGGTTTAAATTAGGGGAAGTGAGAACTACGATTGTAGCCTCGATGTGCTGGAGGGGAGGAGGGGGTAAATTAAAATGGGGAATATTACGCTTAATGAGAATTAAAGAACCACCGCGCGCGTGTCCGTCCGTGTTGCGGTCGTTACGGTAACAAATATAGTCAGCAATGTTTATGTTGTGTTTAGGTCTCAGATGTGTTTCCTGCATAAGAATTAGATCGGGAGAGTATAAATTCCATAATTTTATTTAATATGCCGTTTGCATTCCATGAGCAAAGTTTAAGGCCAATCAAATTGTGCTTACTCATCATCATTATCGAGGTATGCCTCTAATAGGGCGTGTAATTCTTTTTTAGTTAGTTTACTTTGGGGGGGGGTTGAGGGGCAGGATTATTAAAGGATATAGCAGTGACTTGCTGAGTTAAAACTGTGAGGGCTTGAATTGTGTGTTGAAGGGTTTTGAGAATTATAGCTTGAGGAGAATTATCTTCATCATTAATACTATTGATAATTGAGGGTTGACTGACAAATTGATTGGCCTGATTTTGAAAGTATATAGCAGGGTTTCTTCTTGTTTGTGTCGCCATCTGTTGTGGGTTTTTGGAGTTAACTGCTGTTTTATTGTTAGTGGCTTGCGCATAAGATGTGTTGGGTCGAATTAAGCTATCAACGGCAGAGGAGTAATTATTTGGAGTAGTGTTTGAGCCTTTGCAAGGTTTTGGCACTTAGAGTAGTTTGCCATGTGTCCGTACACATGACAATTAATGCAGTAAGTTTTTTCGACCCTTTTGATGGCGCAGTCGCGAGTTTGATGCACCTCGCCGCATTTCAAACAGCGGGGAATGAAGTGGCAATTCTCGGCAGGGTGATGAAAATTATTACACGAATAGCATTGGGTCACCCCTCTGCCATCGTACCCTTCAACTCTTACCGTTGGGTAGCAGAGACGCGTTAAATGAAAAAATTTTAAGTTATGTAAGTTACGGGGTAAGGTGATGAGAAAAACGGGTAGTGTTTGTTTAGTTATTCTTCCTATTAGTTGGGTTACTTTTTCTATTGTGTATCCTAGGTCAGTTAAATTTTCATGTATGTGCTGTGTTTCGGTGTCTTCGGTCCGTTGATAACGACTTTGATCGGCCTTTCATGTTTGGGTTTGATAACAAAAAATTGGTACTTAAGTTTTTCTACTGAGTTGTTTAAGAGTCGGTAATCTTCATAGTTATTTGTGTACAGTGTGATCAATTCTCCGGTTTTCTTGCTACGGAGAGTGGGGATTATTTCGGTGAGAGTTTTAAGTTGTTCCATGTAAATTTTTCAATTTTTAGGAAAACTGGAGGTGGGAGAGAGTTAGATGTATTGGTGTTTCCGTTGTTAATGCTGTTGTCTATTTTAGGTGTGGGTGATTTTAAATTAACTGTGTGTTGTGAAGTTCCTGCTATATCCGTTTCATTTTCGTTAAGTTCATTAAATATATTGTTAATATCAGTGTTAAAATTACTTAAATCTAATTGCTGCCTTTTGAATGTTTGTTTTGAAGTAGCGAGATGAACCCATCTTCACTTTCCTTCCTTTTAGATCTAATTGTCTTGGGGAGTTTAGGAAAATCATTACTTTTAGATTTGGTTGGAGAGTTTACAGGGGTATGATGTACTTGAAAAACAGCGGTATTACAGCGAGGAAGAGAACTAAACTCACTTACCGCTTGTTGCTGTCTTGCGTCGAGGTAAGCTTGTCGGGCATACAGGTCGGCCAGTTCCGGGTTATCGTCTGAGGCATAGGAAGCGATGTTGTCGATGGTGTGAGTGACGTTACTATGCAGGATGGAGAACTTCCTCAGTTCCGCTTGGGCAAACTGCAGTCTTTCACAATTGGTCATGGTTGGTGTAGAGGATCTGGAGGATGGCAGAGAAGCATATTGTGCAAAATCCATGTCCGTTGGGTGTTCCGAAGTCATATCCAAGTCACGATCAAGTGGTCAGTTGAGGAGGGGAAAAGCAGAAAAGAGCTGTATAAAATACAGCACAAGTCAGTAATAGCCGACGCCCTATCCTTACAGCTCTTAAAAGAGCTATAGGTACGTCTGATTGATTCTATCAAGACCTGAAGCGCTAACACGTGAGAAATAGTACGGAGTGTATAAAAGACGTGACCGTACTCGAGCTCGCCAGAAGAGGGAATATATACTTACCACACGAGGTCTGAGCAAGAAATGATCCCCATGATGTGCGCTCTGGGGGTTGTAAACTTAAGAAAATGCGGCAAAATAGCCAAATAAAGTTAGTTTCTTTTAAATGGGGGCCATCGTTTATTACAACCTAGTACTTTTGCTTACGTCACAAGCCATGACGTATTTGAGTGTTGGAAATTAGTGTTACCACAATTCCTCCGCTACGTTAAAAATTCCGAAAAATATTTCTTTTCTTATAAAAAAATGCATAAAAAATATTAATTTTTAATATTAGTTTCGGCATAATTTTGCATTAGAAATTTTGAAACAGTCTTAGAAGACTGTTTTTGATGTAGTAAAAGGAATTGAAATATTAGAAATTTGTATGCATGTAAGTATACACGCTAAAAGAACCACTCTAGTACACATTATTCTTTTCTTTTTATAAGAAAATTTCCAGTTTTATATTTTAAAGAAGTTGATATTTTTATAATTTAGGAAATCCTATTGTATTCAAACGTAGAATAGAAATTTTTGAGAACAGTATTGAATAAATAAGATTTTTTTTTTTAAAAAAAGTAGTTATATGTTATTAATTATTACACATACTGTATTTTCTTTACTATAAATTTACTTTTAATATGTTCTAAGAAATGTTTTTATCTTATTTTATAATTTTACTCTAAAACTATTTTCCATTATTACTATAAAAGTTTTTTTTTACTATTTACTTTAATTATATTTTAATTTTTGCTAGTAAAAATTAGTATTCAATTTATTCGATATGCAAATAAAATTAGAAAAAATAAAAAACTTATTTTAACAAAAAAAATGTATTTTACTAGAAAAAAATTATGCATTCTTCTTGATTTATTTTTGGAACTTTTATGATGAAAAAAAATTTTTTTTTACCTTAGATTTTATTGCTTCAATAATTTCGCATGGTTCAAATTAAGTATGCATTCTCAATTTTTATAAACAGCTTTAAGTTTTTGGAAGAATTTTTGTTATTTAAGAAGATATTACGTAAGATTTTACCTAAGAAGAAAGAATGCTTTAATCATTTGCTCTGAATTTGTCCTAAATAATTTTTTTAACTTTAAAATATGTCAAATTTCACAGGGTGCATTTAATCATATTATTTACTATTGCAATCGTTGTCAGTTACTATTAACATCAATCAATTAATAAATTGTTGGCATGGACGTCTTAAGACTTCTTGAGGCCCTGGGCCCTTATGAAAAAATAGCCCTCCTCCTGCGACCCTTTCATCCAATTTGGTGTGTATGCATGACTGTTCAATGAAATTAATCCATAGTAAAAAGAGGTTTTATGTGAAAATTCGTTTTCTACATTTTAAATTCCCGAAATCATTAATTAGGTCTTCAAAATCAATTGTTAACAGTGTTTCATTTTCAATACACATCAAGCTACACATCACGATTCAATACACATCACGATTTCTCAAATCATTTTCGACCAATTTGATTTTTTCACCACTCGCTTTAGTAATCATCATTGATAAGAAAATTCTCATAATTATTTCAATATTGGGAAACACTGTGAATAGTCTTTCAGTATATATGTATGGAGTGTGTTGATCCCAATTCCAGTTCCCTCATCCAACAACTGATCTTGATCTTCCTCTGCATTTGCAGAATTATATTTTTTAATAATCTTTCTTTTTTCCAATTCTTCTTTTTGTTTTTTCTTTATCTTTTCGCCATCAATGATCAAATATGACTTGAAATGTTGCATTCTTCCACTCCATTAATGCCTTTATTGTAAAATTTTGATATTTTCTCGCAGGACATTTTAATTTCTGTTTCATCTAAATTAGAAATATTTTAAAAATCCAAATATTTCAAATAGTTTCTCATATTTTTTACTACGTGTTTGTAGATTGCAAATTAGAGAGTCGATTATTGGTAAAAAAGTTTCTATTTTAAATTTCTGGCTGTGGTTGTTTTCAAACGTTGTGTCAATGTCTCTGTTTCCTTCAAGGAAAGTTACCCTAACACTCAGTTGTCTTATACGTTTGTGAACACTTTGATATTCCTTTATAAAGGATACTTCCTTGGCTTTTGACTCATAATAGTCAAACGAGTCTCTTTTAGCTTTTTTATATATCATTAATGATTTTAGTAGTTTTACACCTTTCGATCAATCCATATTTTTACTCTGAAGAAATAGATTTAATTTGTCAACACGTTTCAAAATGTCACTCCAAAGGATAGTTAAAAAATTGTTTCCAATTCTACATCTTAATTTTTAATGTTTTAGCAGAAAGTCGAGTGTCTGCTGCCTGTGATTCATCGTAAATTAAACAATCAAGGCTCCTGACAATTTCTGAATATCCGGTGCTTAAAGCTTTAATTGCATCTGCGCGTGCTGACCAACGTGTTTTTGAAACGCCTTTCAGTACATTTTGATTTCGATCACAGCTCAAATTTAATATTAGTATATTCCAACGATGGGTTGACGATGAGAAAAAATTATAAAGATTTTGGACAAAATCAAAGTAAATTGTAACATTATAGTTGCATTCTACTGCTTGAACGCCAATTAAATTCAAAGAATGTCCTGCACATGGCACGTACATAGCGTATTTATTTTTTTTTAGAAATCGGGCTTGTGTAGCCCCGAATATTTCCCAGACATATTAGAGGCATTGTGGTATGATTGACCTCTACAATCACCGAGGGAAATGTTGTTATTTTCCAAAAACGAAACCACAATATTCGTCAGGTACTCTGCAGTATGTCCATTAATATTTATAAACAGCAAAAAATCCCTCAATGGGGCACCATTTTGGACATACCGTAAAATAAAAGTTAGTTGGTCAGCATGAGTCACGTCTGGGGAGATAGAATAATATTTAACTTTCTGTATTTCAGTTACAATAGTTTCCAAGACATTTGACGCCATGACTTCAATGAATTCATCCCAAATAGTAGCAGATAAATAGATAAGAAGGATTACCTTTTCCAGAATTGCCGTACTTTTTAATATGTACATTTAAAAACGGATCCAACTTACTTAGAAGTTCCAAAGGGCCTAAATAATTCCCGTTATTCACTGAACCTACTGTTTCGTTTTCTCCTCTGAAAGGCAGTCCTCTTGATGCTAAGAACTGAATAACAGCCACTATTCTCTTTAGCACTTCTTTCCAATAATGACGTTCATCATTGAATCGTGCTGTCCAAGCGACTAGTGAACTGAAATCGATTGTGGTAGTTCATTATACATTTTCTGTATTCAGCAGCGTTTTCATGCAGTGAAATAAGCATATTTGCATGTTTCCAATTATTGAATCCACTGCTACTGAATATAGAATTGGTAGATTAAAACAATTTGCATACGAAACAGTATAGTTTTCCTTGTGACGGAGAATATACTAACCATTCACGGTCTACAACCTCCCCATTAGGTAACTCTTTTTTGAACAACATCGTAGACAGATATCTTGTTTTACAATAATTTAATCATTTGGTTCATTGTATACTCGTGATTTTTCAAAATCAGTATGTTTGTTGGAACAAACTGACGGATCTTTCTCAACCCAGTCCGACTGAAATTCTTGTCAATATTTGAAGGTCACATCCCTGGATCTGTACTTGCATTAAAAATATTCAAAATATCTTCAGTTATTGTACTTATTTCAGTAGGTCCTATAGTACCTTCTCGCACACTTAAATAGTCTGTTTCTTCCCGTCTTTCAACTTCTGGTACATTATTGGATATACTGATAGAAGTGCACAAGGTAGATGTAGGATTTGCATTAATGAAAAATTGAGTGAGTTTCTGTAATTTATTAATAGATTACTGCTTTGCTTTCGATCTTTTGAGTTTTGCAGCTCCACTTTCAAAACGTTTCATTCTGACTTGTCCTGAATCTGGAATTTTTAAAATAAAGCAATTGTGAAATTTAAAAGTAATTGTCATGGTTTAAAATAGGTACCTATAACTTTTTTACAACTATGATTAAATCTTTATTTTATATTTATTTGCTCTTCAATCTACTGAAACATCGGCCTCACAAGTGATTTATCCTTTGCTCAAGAGATTACAGAAAGAATTTCACCAGTGAAGCACGAAGACAATAACTAAGACGTTTCTAATGATAGCAATGATGTTGAAGTTTTGCGTAAACGTATACTGTTAGAATATAACAACGAATAAAATCTTTTTGTCTAACTTATATTATGCTGTCTAATTTTTGTGTTCACGAGTTAGTGGCATCTTGTTCCCCTTTTATAAATGATATTTTACTTTGTGTGATATACGTAAAATAGTTATGAAATGAAATCTTTGAGATCCTTACATGAAAATTCATGGTTTGTTGTATTATTTTTGCTGATTTTTAGGGCTGGAAGTAATCTTCTACTTTTCCATAAATGTAATACTTTTTATCCGTGAATTTTTTTACGCGTATTCTTTTGGAACATATCTACCATGCACAAACAGAATTAAGTGTAATGGAGAGGATCAAATTGACAGACAATTTCTGTACTGTTGTTCAGACAAAAAGAAACTGATTGAGAGTGTCTTACCTGATATACTATATAATTATCTAGGTAATGACTGACTCTGTAATCCTATTACTTTGGGCAGAAGAAAATGTTGATGTTGACGAAATAAACTTCCAGGTACAGAGATGTTGCCAGGTGATCTAAAGCCTTTTAAATCAATCGACGCTTTTGTTGATGAAAACGAAACTGTAAAGTTTTTGTATCCCCTGGATGTATTCGGAATGTCACCTCCCAATCTTCGGTTTAATATTGGTTTACTGGTTATGCTGCTACGTAACTTAAACCTACATAGATTATGTAATGGTACACTTTTGGTCATCAAAAAAAATTACCGCGAATCTTCTCGAAGCATCCATTTTGATTGTAAAGCTTAAAGGAAAAATCATCCTGTTCCAGTATTCCACTTAAACCTTCAGAATCTCCAATACCATTTAAAAGGCTTCAATTCCCAATTCGTTAGGCTTTCGCGATGACCATTAATAAATCTCAAAGCCACAAACAATGTCAATTTGGGGCTTGGACTGCAAAAATCCAAGTTTATCGCATGGATAACTACATATATAGGGTTGTTCAGAAAGTAATTTCGTTTTTTCCCGACAGAGGATTTAATTGTATTTTTATACACCCAACTTCACATTTAAGCCGTATAATTTTTATATGCTTTGAGAGCTCATATAGCAAGGCTTGTGTGTGAAAAATTCCAATTAATTCTACGCAGTAGTTTTTGGTTGGTGCCCTTTTAAATATGGAGAGCGATAAGCAGCATTTTCGGCATATGTTACTGTTTTACTACAGAAAGGGTAAAAATGCTGTTCAAGCCAGAAAGAAATTGACCGATGTGTATGGAGAAGGTGTGTTGACATTACGCCAGTGCCAGAACTGGTTCGCTAAATTTCGATCCGGCAATTTTGATGTCGAAAATGCACCACGTTCGGGAAGGCCGGTTGAAGCTGATAAAGACGCGATAAAGGCATTAGTTGATGCGAACCGGCGAATAACAACACGTGAGATCGGATTGAGGTTAAATTTATGAAATTCAACAGTTTATGACCACTTGAAAGGCCTAGGATTATCCTCGAAGCTCGATGTATGGGTTCCCCATGTTCTCACAGAGATAAATCTGTGTCGCCGCATTGACGTCTGCGATTCGCTTCTCAAACGTCACGAAAACGATCCGTTTTTGAAGCGCATCATCACTGGGGACGAAAAATGGGTTGTATACAACAACGTCAAACGCAAGAGGTCATGGAGCAAAAAAGATGAACGGGCTCAAACCATTTCCAAAGCCGATATTCACCAAAAAAAGGTGATGCTGTCTGTTTGGTGGGATTTTAAAGGAATTTTTTTTTTTTTTTAGCTTTTACCGGATAACACAACGATTAATTCGGAAGTCTACTGTCATCAGCTGGACAAACTGAATGATTCACTTTAACAGAAAAGGTCAGAACTAATCAACAGGAAAGGTGTAGTGTTTCATCAAGACAACGCGAGGCCTCACACAAGTTTGGTCACTCGCCAAAAGCTTTTACAGCTTGAATGGGATACAATGCCACACCCACCATATTCTCCAGACCTGGCACCATCGGATTATTATTTGTTCCGGTCACTCCAAAATTTTTTAGACGGTAAAACCTTCACCTCAAATGAGGAGGTCAAAAACCACCTCGATCAGTTTTTTGCCAGCAAAGACCAAAAATTTTATGAGCGTGGAATTATGCTACTACCAGAAAGATGGCAAAAGGTGTTGGACCAGAACGGCCAATATATAATTTAATAAAGTATTTGTTTATTATACGAAAACTGTCTTTCATTTCCACAAAAAAAAAACGAAATTACTTTCCAAACAACCCAATATGTTGCATGCTTACGTGGGATGAAACCACATGATCTACTTTAGTAAGCAATAGACAAGTTACCAAAAAATATTTTGCACCGATTAGCGATTAATTATATTAAAATTAGTTATTGTTATAATTTAGAAGGATAAAAATATTATTAAAAATTGCTAAATATCAACACTATTAACCTCATTTATAATATTAAATCTTCATATGTTATTACCAACAACTTCGTAAATAATTCATGCATTATACTACACTGAAATAAGAGATGAATAAAATGCAAAATTAAAAAAAAATTATGTTGTTTTATGCTTAATTTCAACTTTCCAAAATTGTAAGCACAAATTGATTTGACTGCATTGAATAGTTTAGAATTAACACCTTTATACATTAGCTAAAAATCACAGTATAAACATAATTTTTTGGACTATTTTTTAACTGAAAAATTATATGGAATTCAAGTCAATTTTTGTTTAGTAAAAGCTGAAACCAATTTTAATTCTAAATAGTATTTAAAAGGCAATTTATGTAATTCCTACCATTTTATAACAGTCAATATTAAATAAACATAAAACACAATTTTCTTCTTTTATAATAGTTAAAATTTCTCTACAAGAGAGAGATGAATAAACATTAATCAAATGTGAAAAAAATAGAAAGTTAACCAGACAATAGATTTTAGGAAGGATGTATGAAAAAATAAAATTAAAATTAAATATATATATATAAAAGAATTGCTCTCTAAATGAAAATATGATTTAATTTCAGCTGCAAAAGTTAAAATGATCTTGTAACAATAATCACATAATTCTCAAGTGTCTACTTAGAAAAAACTTGCTAAACCTGATTCAAATGTTATAAGGATTAATAAAATTTTACTAAAAATTGCAAATAATCAAAAAGATATCAATAAACTAAAATATTTTACTCTTCTATTTTTAGTTTACAATATAGTAGCAGTTCTACATTTGTTTTCCAGCTTGATTTAATATTTTTTAAAATTTAATCATAATTTTTATTTTATAAACAAACCATATTTCTAATGAACTTGTTTAGAACAAAGAAATAATGAAAAAATATTTGTGTCTTAAAATTCAAATAAATATTGAATAAACATTGAAATTGTTCAGTAGTAAAGTTATAAACAATAAACGCGCAATATTTATTACAGGTTATTAGATTCACACATACTGAAACATTTAGCATTATTCTCAACAAAGCATATCCAAAAAATACAATTTATTGCACTTTTTTATTGTAATTATTCTGAAAGTAGCCAATAATTCATAAAGAGCCAAATATAGCAACTCCAAAACAGAGGAATTTGAATTCCAACACTGTAAAAAATAAGAATAGGTACATCCAACGAGAAATTGAGCATTACACGTACGTCCTTATTTGTTCCTTTTATCTATTTATCTATTATTTTAAACATCGAAAAATTGCAATATATTGTAATTTTTCAGAAGTAATTAATGTGAGGGAGAAAAAACAAAATCACGAAGAAAGGGCAGGCCAAATCTTAGAGGGATTTATGGCCTAGAAAAAGATCTCCTAATTTTTAGAACTAAGAATTGGAGAACACTAGCAGGAAGAAGGCTAGCCTAGTAATAGCTTATTGAGAAGGCCAAGGCCCACCCTGGGCTGTCGAGCCACTAAGAAAGGAAGGAAAATCAAAATCACACAAAAATTAAACATGCATTAGTAATATATATTCGTGTTTTTTTTCATACTTCAGAAAAAATTTAAGGCCCCAAATTTTTTTTTTTTTTTTTTTTTTTTTTTTGCACTTAGATATTACTTTATAAGAAAGATCGCCTCTGACTGGAGAAATAATTTTGCCTGAGAAAAGTCGAGATATTTTGTAAAGAGATGTAAATACAAAACAGACAAAAGTTAAACTTAGGGAGACAAAAGCAGCTATGCCTAGTTAACGCTGAATAGTTTGTAACTCGCATGGCGTGGCATGCTAAGTAATGTGGAGTTTTTTAATACTCAATTCTCTTTCTGTAAATCTAAAATTAATCTTTAGATGGCGCCACTGTAATTTACAAACTTTTTTTCAGTAGGAAAACTGATCTCAGTTTAGCTGTATTTGAACGAATATAATGTGTATAGACTCACTTAGCAGTATAGTTATTTTATTCATGGATCTTGCTTCAATTTTCAACAATTGATATCTCTTCAAGTTCTTATTTGTTTGTAGAATTTTAAACATGCTTAGTTTTTTTGAAAATTGCGATTTTTGGTGGAACTTAAGTATTGCCTTCAGTACTTTATTAGTTGCTAATATTATTTACTTTATTTTTAAGTATGAATTAATTACTGTCCTGACTTCATCTGAGGTATAAATATTTGTATATTTTTTTAATTATCTGCTTTATTTAAAGGCGTCGCATTAGCTGTTATCGCTGTTACGCAATCTTTTTTTTGTGTGTGATTTTGATTCAATTTGAATCGGTAGGCCTTATCAAAGTAACATCTGTCGCATTAATCGTTTTGGATGCCTGAAAAGTGCAAATATAATATATATAAAAATGTTTATTTATACACAATCTATCCGTTTAACTTGTAGAATGATTAACTTGGTTCCCATTGTCCCAAATGCTTTTCAATATAAATCATTTTTCAAGGTATTTGAATAGGTTATGTAAACTATAAAAAATTGAATAATATTTTGAATGTTCATATTCAAAATGAAAATGTACTTAATTATAAAGTAAAGAAGTTTTTAAGCATGTGAATATATGTCATTAACTATTGCTTTTAGTTTTGAAAAGTTATTTTTTTCTTAAAAATTGTTTTGTTAATCATTTTTTTGTTTGATCAATTTTCTTTTTATTTGGCATTTAAAAAATTGCTTGTCTTTACTTCTGTTGTGAGATTTTAATTAAAATATGAATAATTTAACTTGAAAAGATAAATGCTTAATTTCAAGTATTAGTACATGAAAAAAGATTATGAAGTTTTCAGATTTTGTTCCTCATTATCTATAACTTTGAAGTACTTGATTTAACTCATCAATTGTTGGTATTCAGAAGTTACAGGATGTTCAAGTTTTATTGAAATTGAAAAAATATTTGACCTTGTATTGATGAAAATTGTGCTTTAATTGAAAGAGTTTTTATTGTAATTTAAATGAAGCTATTTTTTAACTGACAAAAATATATATGAAAAGTTTCTTTTATGCATATAAATAAATCCATTTATTACCATTTAGGAAACTCTGATGGTAGCTCTGATTTCCAAAACAATTAATACCTAATTTTATGATTTTTTTTTTTTGCTTAATTTTATTATTCTGTTTCATAGTATTTTATATCATAATCTTATTATTTCTTCTTTTTTTGTTTACCATTTATTAATCTTTTCTTGAAATGTTAATTTTCTTCTTTGTTTTCAATGAATACAACTTTAAAAAATATATAGAATTCTGTTTTTATCCAAATTGAAATTTAAACATATTTGAAGCTGCATTAAGCTGGGCTTTGCATATACTAAAATTTTAATCATGTTATTTCTGTTTGCTTATAATTTATAGATTTCATTTGAGTTCTTTTAATATTAATTAAAATTTAACACTTTTTTTAGAAAACATTCTTTTAGAATTTGAATATTTTACTAGTTCTATGGAGAGAAAACATTTTTTTATAACTCCCATGCTATTTATTTTGTAAACTCAAATTTTTAACTTTATCTTAAATATAAATTTCAAAAGAGTTATGTCTGTTTTTGTTTTCTTTTATAACATGTAGTTGAACTCATAATTGTTGAGATGATTTTGTTTTAAATATTTTTTGTCTGAACTTTATGAAAACACATTACCAGAAGTTAAGACAAAGGAGATTTGGATGAAATCCAATTATGATTGCTTAAAGCTATTAAACCTTTGAAAACTCTCAATATAATGCTTACTTTTTAGTTATATCAGTATTAATAATGGTGTTTTTTCTTAGAAAATTTTATAATACTTTCTCTCTATAAAATATTCTTATATTTTATAAAATATCAAATGAGAAATTAAAGATGCTATCTATAAATGCATCCTTATTTTTTTTAATATTTCACTTTAAATGGGTTTTTTTTTTGTAGTTTAGTGGAACAGTTTTAAAAAGGAAGGGCTCTTTGTTGTTGATATCACTTTCTAAATTAATTTTCGTACCTTAGCAACAAATAACAACTTTATTTTGCTTCTACTAAAGCTAAACTCTCACCTCTTACAACCTCACTAATTTTATCTTCGGATTCTCATATGCTCCTCTCACTCTCTTGTCTTGCATGTTATCCTCCCACTCAATTAAGGATACAATTGCATAACTCTGCTGTTGTGTGTGTGTTTGTATGGGAGAAACAGCACCATATATTTCTTAAGCACTCATTAATTTTCTATGCAAGTCATGATGGGACTGTGTGGGGAAAAACTTTGTCTGTACATGTTTAGAGACAAAATATTTATTAGCATCTGTAGTTGAATTTAACATTGAACTTCATTCCTGAGGTATAGAGATAAATCTTTTATAAATTTGTATGTATTATATATTAAAATTTAGATATATCTTATTTTTGTTCTAAACATGATTATAATTAACCTTCCAGCAGGCTCACTTAAATGTTTTTGCACTAGTAGGCATGTGACATATTTTCTACAACATAATAGTTTTCCTTAGTTCTGTTTTTGTCGATGAAAGGTTTTCATTTTAATTGTAAAAAAGTTAGGAAAATAATTATACATATCTGCCATGGAGAAATTAATTGTTAATATTATTACAAAAAAATACCCTTCTAATTAGTTGATTTACGTACAAGATATACACAAACACTATACTATAATGTATGATCAATAGAGTTGTGTGTGATCTCTGTACTGATCTATATGGTGATTTGTGATCTGTTAAAACAAACTGTTATCAGTCATATTTCCAGTTAATATTTTCAAAAGTGACCCAATTTCATGTCCTATATTTTTTCCCCCCAAATGTGTGAATACTCAAAAAAATTTTTACTGTGTTAATTTTTTTTTACTTTTTACTAATTCTGTTTTTTCACTGTTCTGCTCTTCTACTTTTACAATATAAAGTCTTCATTTTCAAAACTCTTCTGGGTTTTCATCAAATATACCTTATTCAGATTCCCATCGCAATAGCTTACTTCAATATTTTCATTTCTGAGAGAGAGAGATTGGTGCTGTTTTTCCAAAATGAATCTGTATTCTTGCTTTCTTTCTTGTTATCATATAATTCTAGAAGAATATGTGGAACAATTTTGCATTTTACAAAATCTTAAAACATATATTTAAATAGTTCAAAAAATATATTTTTTTTAATTTTGCAGAATAAAGTTAAAACTCATTTTTATGCAAATTAAATAGATAATAAAGTAAAACTTCAAAATGTGAAGAAAAAAATATATGTTAGAATAAGCATGTGTCAAACTTTATGAATGAAACAGAATATTGTGTATAATTAATGGGGTAGCTAAAATTTAATCTTAAAGTCTGCACAAACAAATTTCATCACACATGGAAAATTGGTAAAAGAACAGCAATGAGTTTCAGATTATTTATGTACCTTATTTTAATACAATATAAAAAATTCTAAATTTATCATAAAATTTGCATTCTCATGACCACTGAAGAATTAATATACTTAACTTAATAAGATTATTTTGCAATTTGATAAATTGTTATTATTATTTTAAGCATAGTGCATATTACAATACTATCTTACATTTCAGTTTAAATGATTTTAACAAAATAGATTATTAATCTAAAAGATGCAACCTTTTGTTCTGGAAATAAAATTTCACCTGGTGAATTTTTTACCCTACTTTTTGTTCTTTCTAAGAGCAATAATATTATTTCTTATAGCCTCAAAATGTGAATTGTTTGAATTAAAAAGTATGTTTTTCAGTGAAATTAAATTGATATTGTGTATTTTAGATCAGGGACGATTCAAATGAAAATGGAGGAGATCTTGTAGCTAAAGTACTTAAGGTAAACTTTATCATAATATTTAACTTTGTAGTATTTTGTTATGAAATTATTAGAGAGAGTATGCTTTAATAATATGTGTGTGTATGCACTAAATTGCAATAAATCTAATAAAGCAAAGCAATAAATAGAAGTAGAACAGACAGTACAAGTCAAAAATAATATATTCTCTCTAGTACAGTACTCGTTTTTTACTAACTATGAAGTAGGGTTAGAAACTAAGGTTATAGAGAGAGTTAGTTTTAACGGCAGCCAACCTTCTAGATTTGCCTACACCACTGGGCTGCAAAGAAGAGAAAATAGTGTAAGAATAAGATTCTATTTATACTGGAGATAATAATCATAATACACTAGAAGATTAATGCTAAAACTAAATTACAAGTACTAAGAAAATATGTATATGTGTATTTAGGAATATATATTATACATATATGTACATAAAGAGAAAGAAGGGACTATTACTATGTCTGAGCAAATTTCTCTTGAATTTTTCTGGCTCTTGTATTGACTTTCAATTTCACTTACAGTAATACTCAAACATACTATTTTAAAAGAACTCTATAGAGTCTTATAGGCAAGATCACATCAATGTGGCTGGTAATATACAATTCAAATTGTAAGTGTAGATGTAATAATATTCCCCTCTAATTGTTTCCCCTTATAATATTAAATAATGAGGACAGTTGCATGTGAAGTGCTACTGGGTTTCGAAGTCCTTATAGCAAGGCATGGATGTTAGATTAGTGAAGTATCTTCTCTAACGTTCACCTCATCATTGGATCATTGTTCTTAATAAAAAAATCCATGAATGTAAAAGCCCACTAGTAGCTATTGAACAAATTTATACTTGCTGAATAATTTGGAAGAACTTTTTTTTCCTCTATTAAGTGTGCATAGTTTTTGTCAGAAAATCAAAATGGTGTGAAAATTAATTTAAGCTGAATGTAGCAGTTTATTGCTTATTCAAAGGCAAAAAAAAATTTTAATGAGAAAAGTAATAATATATAAGAAAAGAATTTGTAGAAGTAATTTTCTCTTTTGTAAAAAAATTTTATTTTGAAGGAATAAAAATAACTAGCTAATGGTAGCATTTGTGGATAAATGTATATAAATTTTGATGGAGAAAAAATGTAAATTAGTATTCTGTTCTATTATCTTACCTTATGTGTAGTATAAATTAAAGTTTTTTTTAAATCAACTTCTTTTGTTTCATAATTACTTGAGTGACATGAAAAATGCTTAAATTTATTGAAATAAATCTTTCCTCAACCTTTTACATGCCAGTGTTCTATAAATGAGACATCATTTAAAATTTTTTTTGAAATGTACAGTTTTATTTGCATTGCTCAAAAAAAAATTATTCTGAAGAATGAAATTGTGGATTAATTTTTAGTATCAAGGAAGTGTTTCTAAATAGTGTCAAGATTGAAAAAAATCATAAATTCTGCTTTTTTTTTAAAAAAAAAAAACTTTTTACTGTAGAAAATTAAATTTATGTAAAATTCAAAATCAAACAAGTGTTTTAATCATTGAGTGAATTATGAAAATGATCATCTATTTATAGACAATAAGTTATCTTAAAAAAATAATAATTTTTTTGCCATTAAGGTAAGAAATTTGGATGTTCCATAAATGGAACATTGGTGTGTAAAGCAATCATTTTTAACATAATAAAGTTACTTTGATTACAGTTGATAGAAGAATGGGAAAAAAAATTGTGAATCCTGAGATTTCTGGTAAGTGTAGAAAAAATTGTTTAAGACTCTTGATGTATTACTCAATTACCCAAAATCCCTGCCACTCCTCCCTTCACTTAGACATTTCCAACAGATCTGAAGCGGATTACTCATAGCTACTGCAGAAAAGCATGTGCATTTTTGATAGTTAGACATCCTGCTTAAATCGTTTGAAAAGGCAAGTTTATTGGGGAATCACAAAAGAGAAATTTTTACTGTCTTTAAAAATCATATGGGACAGTGGATTACTGCTGTTTTGTGGGTATTGACAAGAAACTGGTGACATTTTATACAGGAGGATACAAGAAGATCTATTAGCCCTAAATGTTTCTTTTCTAGTATATATAGACATAGATTCAAAAAGCTGAAAAAGTTTTTTTTTCTTATAAATAATATTACTTTTGCATTAGGAGATAAAACAGGAAGGTTTCTTCTTTTTGTAATATGGACAAAACTTTCATCATTTTCCATTCTAAAATGAGTAGAAATTAATTGACGGTCCTTCATCATGGTCATCATTCAACTAAAATGGTCATAAAAGTAAAACCAATTTGATTTGGTTATAAAATATTGATGTTGTGTTCCAACTGTGGCTATCCATATGGTATGAGTATCTGAAGTGGAAAAAGTTCAGGAATAGTAAATTCTCATCTTTTGGATATAAAGTTGTCAAAACTTTTGTCAGTTGCTGAAAATCCAGATAAGCATGAAATTTAATTTGGCAACCTTTTTCATTCATAAACTATCATCTGAGAACGGTACAAAAGACTGCACTGTAGTTGCTACAATTTCAAATTATTCTACACATGAACCAGCCACTAAAACCAAAAGGTTTTGTTTGAGTATATAAAAAAAAACTCTGGTTTTTCTCAGCCAAATTTGATTAAAATTTACAATGTAAGGGAATATTAAGAACTAATTTGCTAAGTAGACTTATTGAATCATATCGACCTCTGTTTTGAAGGAAAATATGGTATTGAAATCTATTTAACAATGTACTAATTATGACTGACATACTAAAAATAAGTGTTTCGAGAGTTAGAAAAGATTGCTTGAGAAATGCTTTCCTGACTTTCATGGACAGTAGAAAAACCTCTGAGCTTAAAAGCCCAAAACAGTAATACTTTTTGTCTTTATTTTTTTGCTTAAAAAATTTGGTAAGTTTTTATTTTTTCTTCTATTTTTTAGCTTTTTATCCATAAAATTATTGCTCTTTGAATTTATCTAGGTAACTTATTTGTTACTTCCTTCACCCTACTGCTTCTTTTATAGTTTGAATATCAGAGCAATAAGTAATTGTAAAACTCTTTAAACATATAATCCCTGCTTATATGAGTTATGTAAAATTGTTTGGTAAGTAAGGTTATATGTGTTATATCTAAATGACCCCCCCCCCCCCATTTAAACATTCACTTACTACTTCTCAAAAATTGTGTACACAAATCGAGTTTTGAACATAAATATCATAAACATACTTTTTGCCACCATGTGAAAAACTTAAATGTCAATGTTCCATTTATGGAACATGTTGTAACTCATATAAAAAAATCTTTTTCAGAATTCCTTCCCCCTCTCCCCCATAGTTCATATGTTTGAATTTTAACTCTTTAAATCAATTAGTTTATGTTACATTTCGATCTTAGTGTGGTGTTTAAAATAAGTTAGCTTATCCAATCTAATTTTTTTTAAAAATATCAGACGGCTTATAGCATGTAATATAAAAATATTTAAATATATTTCATTGTTAAATTTCATTGTAATATATTTCATTGTTAAATTTTAAAATTCAAGTTTTTATTTTTGTAAATTTTTGGAGGGGGGTGGGGCTATGATATTTATTAGATCTTTTTGCCATTTTTAAGTGTAAAATGCAATCTAAAAGTACAAAGAAATGGTACAGTATTATAAAAAATTATTAAATTCATTGCAGTGCAGTGAATACTATAATAATTATAAGCAGATTGAGATTTTCTGCATGTGTTGATAATCTGAGCAGTGAAAATGTTGGGTAAAGAAGACCATAATAGCACTTTTAAAATGTTTAAGTAATATTAATGAAGATAATTTTTTGTATTGGAGAAAAATTTAATAAATTGAAAAATAAATAAATAATATTAATAAATAAATATATATAAGATATAAAGATACTTTCACAAAAATAAGACTTGAAGAAATGAATTTGTATCTTTAATGGAACTTTACTTTTCATAGCACTTATGAAAGACACACTCAGATATTAAATAATTTTGGTCTTCTAAGGAAATTGGTATTCACACACACACACACAACTATCTATAAAATATTTTACATTTTCAAAATATTTACATTATATAATGCTGTAAAATTTTGTTGCGCTAATATGGGGATTCACAAAAGAAAAATTTAATGAACCATTTGTAGTAAAATATGTTATTCAAATACAAATAAATAAGAAAATTAGCTCAGTGAACAGTGATTTTTATTGGGTTGTAACATTGTAGTGCATGTTTTCTGTTAGTGACAGAATTTGGTGTGTATTTCAAAAAGTAGGGATTGTTTTCAGTTTTGTTGATTAGATGTTAATTTGGTTTTTTAATAAAAGCATTCATTATGAACAGGAACAACATAGCAAAAAAGTGTTTACAATAATCAAAAGTGGTACAATTATTATGGCATTATAATAATTACTAATATCTAGATCAATATTATTCTAGAAAATAATTTTTAGTAATGTTTTTATTTTTAGTTTGCTTGATGTCTTTCAAAACCTTTATATCTAGAGTTGTACTAATCAAACTATCAGTTTGAGCTGTGATATATATGATAATAGTTGAAATTACATCTAGACTCAAAATCAGTGGGAAACACTGAATTTTTTTGTCATTGTGTATTGAATTATTGGTTTCCTTCATTACATCTATAACATTAGGCTCTCATTTTTGACTGATATTTAAGATAATTGTTGGCATGATTCATTGAATAAATTTATTAGTGAGCTCTTTTTTTTACTGTATCAAATATCTTAAGTTTTAAAAAAATATTTTTGTTGAAATTTATGAACTCATTGTTATAATGTTAATATTCAATTTCTTGTTGAATTAAATTGAATTTCAGTTTATTTTTAATTGTGACAGTAATTGATCATTTTAGGATCATGATGTTTCTCAAATATTTACTTTAATTGGTGGGCATATTTCTCCTATTCTTGTTGCTGCAGAAAAGTTGGGTATCCGTGTGATTGATACAAGGCATGAGGTATGATCAAATTCCTTTTTTTTTTTTGTGAAATCCCTATTCTTGAAGCATGTTAGTACAGTAGAAGATTATACTTTCAAAATGAAATAATTTCAGGTGACAAGTGTTTTTGCTGCAGATGCTTTTGCTCGCATATCTGGGAAAATAGGTGTTGCAGCTGTAACTGCTGGTCCAGGTAATTTAGATTTTTATTAATCTACAAACATTAATGCTCTTTTGAATAGCATTCTGGTTACGCAATCTTATTTTCCTCTGTATTCATGTATTGTAACAGGAAAAATAGGAAAGAATAGCTAGTTTCTAGTTATTTTGCTTGAAATATTATCTGTGTCACTTTTATTTAATTACAATTATAAAAAAAAAACCTCCATGTTTGTATTATGTGACTAGTGTGTAACTGTTTTAAACTATACTCTGTTTTAATAGTGCAATTTTTTTTTTTATTCAAAGAAAACTAATATGGAAGAAATTTAACTCTCATGTAGTATTTAATTGATTAATTAATGTATTTTAGGCACTCCTTTCTACATGAATGATAATCTTTTATATCGAACTTAACCTTTGTTTAATTTAAAATTTTCCTTGGTAGATGTAGCACCAAGTCATACTACTTCTACACAGTGATAAAGAAAACATAGAATTACTACATGCAAAATGTCATTTAAATTCTTATTTTTACATTAATGTCTTACATTCTTATTTCTCAACAACATGGATTTCGTGTCCAACTACCCACATCGCACCAGTTGCTCAGGGTAGTTGAGTACATCAAAACCAGACTCAAAGATAAGCGTTCAATTGGGGCCATTTTTCTGGATCTCCAGAAGGCCTTCGATTGAGTATGGCATGTGGGGATGCTGTATAAGCTCATCTGGATTAAAAACCTCTCCTCACCTAATTAAAATTATCCGATCCTATCTCTCACACAAAACCTTGCTATCAGAGTGAACAATACATTTTCTGACTACAAAAACAAACTCTGGTGTACCTCAAGGAAGTCTCTTGGGGCCCACTTTATTCAACATCTATGTTAATGACATCCCAAAAAAACATACTCTTAATCATTTGCATGTATGCAGACAACACAGCGATCCTGAGCCAGTACACTGATCTGAAATGTATCACCTATTTTCTCCACAGACATCTCGTGGAGTTAGAGGATTGGTTCTCCCATTGGAAGATAGCACTGAATGTTACAAAAACGGAGGCAGTCTTCTCCCAAAACACCCACAGAAAACCACCAATTGTACATGTCTACTGTCTCCAGTACCCTGGTCTCTTAACACGAGATATCTCAGAGTTATTTTAAATAAAAATCTCACTTTCAGACAACATATAACACAACCGAAAAGCAGCTTGTAATCTCTACCCCTTAATTTCTCAGAACTCAAATTTATCAATTAAAAACAAGTTGCTTATCTATACTCTTATTCTCAGACCAGTGATAACATATGCTTGTCCAGTCTGGAGCCATGCTGCTAAATCAAATATTAACATTCTTGAAAGAGTCCAAAACCATATAATTAGACAAATTATGCAGACGCCTGGTGGTTTATGGGAAACGAAGACCTCAGGTTTTCGTTTAATCTTACAACCATTCGGGAATTCATGAAACGAATTCCTAACAAATTCTTTACTAATATCCCTCTAATTGATAACAGATCTTTAAGAGAGATAGAAATTAATGATCCTGATCCTTTCAATAGACCCCATAACTTCCTCCTATAATTTATTTCTAATTTCTATGCTTAATTCGCAAATTTCACCATTCTAACATTTTTCTGATTCTCAATCTCTAACCTTATGAGCAACTCATCCCTCCAATTGGAGGCAACCTGCTCGGCAATAGGGAGAGGACCTCTCGTCTTCTCCAACCCGAAATTCTTTTTCTAGCTTCGATCATTTACTAACTCCTAGGACACACCTCCTAACAAATTGCAGCTACCTCATTGGACGAGCGCTCTATTCTCCAAAGCAAAATAAAACCAGACCATTTTGACGGCTCCTTCACAGACGCCAAGGCGCTGGGTTCTCCCGGCTGCCGAGCGAGTTGACCCGATACTTAGTGACCAAGTTGGCCGTATGCTAGCCTCCGGTAACAGAGTTAGCCTTGGTCAACACAGATCCACTGCTTTTCACACACCAACGCAAACAATAAACAGCTCCAGCAATTTTATTTTCTTTAATCTAAAAAAGGTCGTAATCTTAACTTTTTAAGTTTATCTTTTAATTTCATAAACTCTTTTATTAATCTTTAAATGCAATTTAACGTGGAAAGTTATATCATTAATGTCCAACAACAGCCTCAAGATTGGGGATTAAGACCTCATCTGAGATCAAGTGCCCTGATGACCATTCTACTACTATTTTGTGTCTGAGTGAGTGAATGAATTTTGGGGGGTCTCATAAACATATTTTTGAAACTTCTGTATAGAAATGTGTCATGTAGAAGAGAGATGGTAAATAACACTTGCTTTCAAATTTTAGCTATCAAGGCCCTTCATAATTTACTTGAGTTAATAATTATGATTCAGTTCATTGTACAGTTCTTTAAATTACAGTCTGTTTCAAAATTATGAATCCATGAGATGTATTACAATTTTGCAAATAAATGAAAGATTTTGCTCAAAATCAAAAGTTATGTTAGTAGACAAAAATTTTTTAGCAAACTTCTGTTACTTATATGCCATAAATTTTTTCAAAAACTAAAACAGAAATGGGCTGACACAATACTTGTTTCAAAATTAAAAAATTTGTGTTTGGTGGTGTGGGGGTATAACAAATTTGATAAGATGTTTCTTCACTGTATTTTTGAACAACTTGAAACATACAATTAAGCATCAAGTTGATAATACATTTAAAGAAAGATTCTAGAGTATTGACCCATTTTTTTTTCAAATGTTCAAATTCCAGTTCATATGCCAAATCTTGTTTTCGTATACTTGGCTAGACAAATAACACTTTTTGTTTTTTATGAAGCTTACTCTTGGGACGACACTCAGCTAAGATATAATGCCCAACTTTTTATATTAAATCAATCTTTTGTTGATTAAGATCATTAACTGGAAGCATTGTCTTGTTGCAAGGTTTGCTTTGGCCCTCCTAAAATTAGACCAAGGGGGCATCAGATTTCCAAATAACATCCATTGTTCCATAACTTTTATCTTCACATTTTCCTGCATAAAAAAAAAGATCTAGAATGAAAAGAGCACACAAGATTATAACTGCCTTCTATTTAAATTTGCAAGACTTTTGCCTCAAATCTTGCTGGTAATAGTTATTGCTGTCTAGGTTATCTAAGTTGATTTTTTTTCCATCCAAAAATTGTCTTTTCTATGTACAGTTTTAAAACAAGACAATCTTTACCGATTTTAGACTTGCTATTTTGTTGTTTCAGTAGCCATGGCTTTCCTCTAAGTTTTTCTAAAAATTAACTCAAAACATTCTATTTTATATCTCTCCACAGTTTCATAATATATGTATTTACTTCCTTGCTATTTTTGCTAGCTGGTATTTTTTCCTAACCAGTTTTTCTCCTTATCACAAAATAATTTCTATTGGTGGTCTTTTGTGTGTATTCTATATAGTTTATTCAAAAAATTCTAATAGTTTTAGAGTGATTAAAATTATACTTTTTGTGTTCTGACTTTCCTTTTCCATTGTGGAAGCAAACTTTTAGCACTTCTACTTTTGACAGTTCACTTCCATAAGGTATTTTACTAATTCAAATAATCAGTTTCCATTCTGATTGTTTATTTTTTTCATTCTGTCCAAATTCAGATGGATTAGAACACTGGAATTCCGAGATTAAAGCAAAACCCATCTACATTGCTAGAAAAAAAAAGTGTTCTTATATTTAAGTAACATGATTTCTTTGAAAATTTGTTTGGCATGAAAAAGATATTGACGTTATTTTTCTTTTCATACATTTTTGTTTTGAAATTTGCATTACTGTTGTCTTTATTGAGAAAGATTAGAATTTTGATTTCTTACAATTTTATAGCAAATTGTTGAAAGGAAAAATTATCAGTTATTAAAAAATTTGTTATTGCATTGTATTATTAGTCTCCAGCTGATCCAGTGAATTTTATTTATTTATAAATATAAGAGGCCCTATTAACTATTAGGTTGATTCCTAAAGGTGATTCTTAAGACTGGGACTAATTACTGCCAGAAACCAATACTTGACCACAACTTTACAGTTTAGGTAAAGGTAATAGATGGTAAAATAATTATAGAGAAGCAAAAAACGTCACATTTTTAGAGATGTAATATAATAATTCAAACCTTAATTATTCATTAATTAGTAGTTCTATCAAATTCTAATTTCACAAATTATATATATGAAACTATACTAATTTCATGAATTATATATATTTCTAAAAATAATAATGCGTAGTTTTTGTTATCAAGAGTTTATGTTTATTCAATAGATAATTATTTGGTGTAAAATCATTCTTTTTAAAGTTGAAGGAATAGGAGTGTGTCTAACTGTTGCTTTTTGTAGTCTTCAAATTGTGGAATTTTTAAATTTAAAAAATATTAAGTAATTTCAATATTGCAAGTAACTTTGTTTAAAATATAATAAAGGTATACAGATGCACATTTTGTAATAATTTAGAACACAAGTGCTTAATCTTTTTTTGTTCTTCTGACTCTTGAATGTATGATGAAGGCTATTGATCTCTTTTACATCTGTGTACAATAAAATTATGGAGGATTCTTTCGAATTACAGTAAAAAAAATAATAAAGGAATGATACAGTAAATACTGATCTTGACTTGTTTTTTTACAATTGACACAAATCTGAATGGCTAAATATGTAGGGGAAAATGTATAAGGTATGTGACTCTGTTCATTTAACAATGTCTTCTCTTTTGAGGGTAATTAAATAATTATTATTTGAAGTTTTCAAATTAAATATTTTTAAGAGTAATTGTATATGTGT
Source organism: Trichonephila clavata (assembly GCA_019973975.1). Taxonomy (NCBI): domain Eukaryota; kingdom Metazoa; phylum Arthropoda; class Arachnida; order Araneae; family Nephilidae; genus Trichonephila; species Trichonephila clavata. The sequence continues at coordinate 101,452 of BMAO01001281.1, forward strand.
GTCTGAATGCTGTTGAAGTCAAAGGTATATTCATCGCGCTGTTTAAGTTAATTACTTTATGAAAAGGAATGTAGTTCACATAGTGAATATTTTTATGTACCTGATACCAAAATTTGACATCGTTTGCTGTGGCTCAAATGCTGCAGGCGATTTTAAATTCCGTCATTAGAGACTGTCTACAACGCTTTTTTCTAATAATTGTCTTTCAGGCATGTTCTAAATCAGAAAGCTTCAACACTTAGAACAGAAGCGTGCAACAGATATTCCTCTGCATAAAAAAAAAGTCTGTTGGTAATTTTTAAGGCCCTTAAACATTTAGATATCAAAAGGTTATTTATTTATTGAATCAATAAGGGATTTTCTGAGACTAACAGCATTGCAAACCGTAGTAGATGAGATCGTTTGTGCTCATTGAGAGCACCAGCTCTCGTCAAAGCAATCAGGGTGAGAACTCATCAAAATCCTTGTCCAAAGTCCCTCGTGGTAAATACGTGTCGCATAGTTAGCGAAGACCTTAAAACAAGAGGTTATCGAAGTATAATTCGTTATTTTCTTACAAAGGAATTAAGGTGCCGTAGGTACGTCAAACCCAAAATGCTATTGCGGTGGCACGCTCCTAATGACCACAAACGAATTCTGTTTACTGACAAGAAGATTTTTAACATTGGAAAATCTTTCAACCACCAGAGTGACCATGTACTTACAAGAATTGCCTAGGCTAAAGAAAGAGAAGAAAAATGCTTGCAAAGAGCTCGTCATCCGGCTTCCGTAATGGTTCGATGGGGTGTTAGCTATGAAGGCGTCTCACATAAAATCTCAACAGCGCGATCACGCTGCTTGGGACGCAAATGGATTTTTTTTGCAATTAAGAAAAATTAACAAAGCAAATAAAACTATGCCTGGTTAAAATCTCATCCAATATGGGGAAACAAAAATGTTCACAATCTACTCCCTAAATAAGGAAACTGGTCACTTGTCCAGCACAGCATCTGACCGACACCCTGTCAGTTAGAGAGAAACATGTCTAATTGTGTGTATGATCACTTCTAATAACTACACAACTCTTGCATCGATGTTTTATATTTACCAGGGTCTTTATCCACCCTGGGGCAACCTCAACCATTTTTGCACCAAGGCACTCTTGAGCTCATCGATGGTCGTTGGAGCTGGTCTTCGAGCTGCAATTTAATGTACAAGGACCTCCCATACCTGTTTGATGGAATTAAGAACATGAGACATCGCAGGCCACTCCAATCGTTTAATATTCTCCGATTGGAGGTGTTTGTTCATCGACTGAACTTTGTGTGGATATGCGTTATCGCCTGTAAACATGAAATTTGGTCCATATAATCCATGGAAAAGTCTGGCATAGGGTGCAAGGATCTCGTCCCTGTACCCCTGACCTGTCAGAGTACCTCTATCAAACACATTAAGGTCAGTATACCTGTCTGCCATGATGCTTGTCCAGACTACCCCGACCATAGTGGTCCTTTTCGACAATGTTAGAGGGCCGATATCGATTTCAGGATTGATGAGAAAACGTCTCGAGTCGCTGTCCAGACTAAATCATGACTTATCATTGAAGAGTAACCACCCCGATCATCCTCTGTCCAAGACGAGTGTTCTCGGCACCATGCTAGACGATCGTTTTTGTGGTTCACAATTAAAGGGATGCAGACTATGAGACTCCTGGCATACAGCCAACTTGGATTAAGTCTCTGGGCAACTGTTCTCTGTGAAATGGATGTTCCTGTTTCATTATACTGGTGGCGAGACAGTTGTATCGCTATCGCTGATCTATCTCTTTTGAGTAGAAGCCTGAAATAACGCTTTTGAGCCAACGTTGTTGCCCTTTTGCAGCCTTGGCTAGGTCAGTGAGCATACGACTTAAGTCTCTCAATCCATTGTCAAACTATAATATATGTTTTCTTAGCATTGTAAATTATAATCCGTATCTTAAATTAGGATAAATATATAAGTGCATTTAACTTAGCAAAAATTTCTATTAAGTTTTTTTCTTAAAGAGATGTCCTGTATATGAAGTCTACTCATCTTTTTTTTTTAATATTTTTAAAACTGTGATTATTTTTATTTAAGCTGAACTATAATTTATTACAAAACTGCATTAGACAAGAAAATGTATCTAGTTTGCAGGCACTGAAAATATGAATTTGTAGGTGGCTATGTGTATTTCCAAAAAACTAACCTCTGGGTCTACTTTACTATGACATTTTGATATAACAACCTCACCATTTGCAAAAAAATTGTCATGTATGCAATTGAGTATTATTATGTAAGTAAAAGTGTAATGAATGAATAAGAAAGTAAGCTGGAGGAAAGATAATAGAAAGGATATATGAGGTAAAATAATTAGTTTTCATTATAAAAGTATTGCTGAGATCAGAGCATTCCCACCAGAAGAGAGTCAGAGCACAGGAATTGTGAATCCTGCTAATTAAAAGTGTACTGTTTAGAGAGATCACAAGATAAAAAATCTTATAAATCCTGATTTGGTAGAGAAGTTAAGTTAGAGCTCTCCATGTATTTAATGCATTCTAATCTTGATTATTCAAAGATTGTTAACTTTTAACTAGTTTATTCATTGACTAGCATGTTTCGTAATATTGGGGCAGGCCAGTCTTATTTTCTCATTCAGACTCACAGATGACTTGATATCCTTCCTAAAACCCCTCATCAAGAATATCTTGATGTAGAAGAAAAACTATATAAAAAAAAGGTAATAAGGTGTCAAAGGTGTGAAGTAAATGAAAGTTTCATTTTTAATGGGAAATCTTGCATTTTGTATAACATGAGAGATTGATAAATTTTAAGTATTTTATTGATACAGTATTTTTAATTACTCTGTTTCTATATCAATAATTGATTACTTAGGAACAATTATTGTGATTCTTTATTTAAAATAAGTTAAATTCTTATAGTGAATTCTTTTGTTTAAATTATTTTCTGCCACCTGTTTATTTTCATAAGACATTTTTGTAAACTTTATGTACTTTATAAACTTTATTTTTACAAATAATCTTAATAGGTGTCACCAATACAATTACTGCTGTGAAAAATGCTCAAATGGCAGAAACTCCTTTGCTTTTATTAGGTGGTGCCACGGCTTCTTTGTTGAAGGTATACATCTATTAGTACAGATTAAATTTGTGCATATTTTTATATTGTTAAATAACTCTGGATGTATTATTCAGTGTAGTTATAGGATAATAATATAAATAATGTCTTACCCTTAGGGCAGAGGTTCTTTACAAGATATAGATCAAATGAATTTATTGAAATCTGTCTGCAAATACAGTAAATCTGTGACTTGTGTGAGGCATCTTGTTCCAGTTTTACGAGAAGCTATACAAGTAGCTTATTCTCATACCCCTGGTTAGTTATATTGTGTGCATGTTGTGTATATATGTAACACTACTTATGTATTTTACAAATATGTCATATTTATCCTTTTTTTTTATAAAATTACTTTTGTTGTATTGTGACTTCTTACGTTATAACTTGTAAAATGTTACACTTCTTGGATTATAATTTTTTAAGTTTAATTTCTTAAAAACATCACACACACATGTACTATCTAAAAGGAGAAAAATATTACTTATATGATAGATCAGCACATTAATCTAGAAACCCAAATCTATAAGAAAGATTTATTTCTGGGAAATGCTGCTTTTCTTCGTTTTTTAACTTTTAATTTGAATCGAATTCGCGCAAAAGTAGTTTTTATATAGTATTTTATTTATTTAAAGTGACATACTTATTTTTTTTTAAAAAATGCAAATTTCATGTTATGAATCTGCCTTTTAATCTTTAACTTCATTGATAATAGTGTTTTTCTTTACTTTTTTTGTGGTAAGAGCTACTTATTTGATTTTAAAATGTGAATATAATTCTTTTTTTTTATTTATCCGTAAAATAATATTTCTTCTGATTTGCAGGACCTGTTTTTGTAGAACTTCCATTGGACGTTTTATATCCGTATAAATTTGTGAAACAGGAAATGAAAATTAAAGATAATCCTAAGGGATTTTTTCCCAGAATCATGAATATGTAAGACTTTCAAACCAGTATTTACTATACTCTCTTCAATAATAGTTTATTCTTTATTACTATTTAAAAATTAATTCCTTACAATGTTTCAAAGAATAATTACATGTGTGATTAATCAAAATTTGGTGTTATGTGTACATTTTTTTTTTAAAAAAAATGTCCTATTCAGATTAATAATTACCTGCTTGTGTTTTTTTATAATTATCTGTTTTCTTATTCTTCAGAAGTCATAAAAATAATCAATGAAATATTTGTATCAAAATTAAAAGTATTGGTTTTATTTAACTCCATAGTGCAATTACATAATTTTGAAGAAAGCAGTAAAGAAAGTGCCTAGTTTTTATTCAAGATAGTTCTATAAAAATAAGTGGATTTAAAAATAAACCAACTATTTCCAATCACAAGGTCTTTTCAAAAAGTATCCTACTTCGAATTCTCCCTTGCACTGTAGAGATTCTAAAGTGGTTGCACTGTGCATAGTGAGAGGTGACAGGTTAATGCACATGCTTGTATTTTTCCCTTCATTCCAGTGTACCAATAGTTTCCTGATGGCAGTAAAGTGAGGTGTAGTCATATGTGTTCGTCAGATTATTATTTCTTTAAAGATGACTGAACAGCTTGAGCAGAGGTACTGCATCAATTTTTTTTGTCAAAAGCTTTATGATTTTCTAAGTGAAACAATTCAAAAAAGATTCAGCAAGTGTTTGGAGACAATGCTATAGGAGTCACTCAAATTCAGGAGGAATTTAACTGATTCGAAAGTGGCCACACACACACACATCGGTAGAGAGTGACCAGCATTCTGGGAGGCCACAAACCCATTGAAATGGCTGTTGTTAAAAAGGTGGAAAATCTGATATGAAAGATCATTGTTTGACCGTACGAGAGACTGCTGAATAAGTTGAGATCAATACAGGTTTTCATCATATGCAATTTTGTATTGGTCATGTGCATAGTGGTGGCAAAATTTATTTCCAAGCTTCTCAGTTGCGCAAGACCTACTTGACTCTATTAAAGCTTAACCTCGCTTCTTACGATTTCTGGCTGTTCCCAAAAATGAAAATGCCATTGAAAGTATCCCGTTTTCAGAGTAAAGATGCAAAATGCGACGGCGGAGTTGAACTCCATTTCAAAAGAAACCTTCTAGAAGTGTTTTTGGCAGTGGTATGAATGCAGGACTAAGTGTAAAGGCACAAGGGGCCTACTTTGAATTTGATCAGGATCCTAAAACTGTAAAGTAGTTATTTTCTTTTGCCAAAGGTTGTATACTTTTTGAACAGACCTTGTACATTGTGAATAGTCTTGTACTACCATCAGTTATGTAAAGTAGGAAATAAAATTTTTTCAGGCATAAGATATGGTCTTTTTGGTGTGTTGCTTTTGAACTCTCTAGCCCAGGATAGAAGGCAAAACCTCAACCCTTCATTTTTAAGGGGCAAGAGAGAAGAGGTTAAATTCTCTAGTTATATTGCTGTTAATTTTTCTCTAAAAAAAGAACTGATCAAATTGCTGTTGTTGAAAGTTGTCATTATTTTTGGTTCAATTTTTGAGAAAAATACGGCTGCATATAAATAACAATTTTTCTTCATTATCAAGACTATTGTGAAAAGCATTTTTTTTTTAGGTACTTGAAATTTTACTTGCGGTATCAATTTGCTTCTGCATTTGCTGAACGAGATACATCACCTTTACCAGTGTACTTTCCAGTTGCGTCTGACAGTAAAAGTAAATATTCTTATGAATTACATATGTAAAGTGTCAATGTTTTCAAAATTATGTATTTTTAGTGTTTATTTGAACTTTACCAAGACAAATAGAAAAAATCATAAATTGACTACTATAAAATTGTAATTATATTTATGGAACTCTTTCAGTTAATACAACTAATTATTTATCTTTAATTGTACTCTGCACTTAAAATATATCTCTGATATGAGAAGCTATGACAAAATATGTTACTTTTTCTTTTTTAACCCCTTAACTGCCATCTAAAAGCCACTCGATTCGTTCCTCAATGCCACCTTTTTTGACATAGGCTCGCTTATGTGTCATATTGAAGGGGAGAGGTATAACTAAGTAAATCCTTCTCCAAAATATGTTAATCTTTTGCAAACACTGTCAAGGTAATTTTATGGCATTCCAAAGCTTTCAGAAAGAGTTAGATGCTCTTTACATTCATTTTTATTGTGTTTATTAAATTTTAAGTGTTTTGTTATTTTGTAAACTATGTTTAAAAGATTTTATATAATTTTGGTTTCAAAATTCCATCTTTTAATTTTATGTTGCTCTAAAAAGTTTATTTGAGAATCACACTAACTTGAGAAGTTTTGCCTTTATTTATTGTTTGTTTTTAATTTTGAAAAATATTCCTACTCAGTTGCTTAACTTTGAACTGTTTGAATTAAACATCGTTATAAAATATTAAAAGCTATCACTTAAAACATTCTTGAAGCAGATTCCTATATTGATATTGCTTTATTTTGGGGAATTCTGGTTTAAAGTTACAACTTTTTACTTGCTGCTTTATTAAATTAAGTTCAAAATAGTTGAAAAGTTAGGAAAGGATAAATGCTCTCTTATAACAATAACTTTAAGTGATTCATTTTTAAAAATGTCACAGTTTCTGCCTCATTTTCTTTTATACTAATACCGTGAAAACAGAAGTGCATTATTTATCATCATTTATACTATGGTATACACTGGTATGCAAAATTTAAGTAACTCCTGATTTTACAGTAATTCTGCAAAAAATGCACCCAGAACTGAGGTTCATACTGCCAAACCACAATGTTAGGATTGAGATCATTGTAGGGGAAAAAATTAATAGGATGGAAGCAAAAAAAAATCTTTAATAATAGAATGATGTTTACACAAAACATTGTCTGACTCAGAAGAACAGTAAATAAAAATTTTTAGTAAGGGTTTGATTTCATTTTTTATTAATTTTGCACTCTTAAAACAATGTGATGCTCTGTTGACGACATATTGCGCAATTTTGAACCTCAATCAAGTGAGAGGATGATACCTGAGCTAACACTCAACTCTCCAAGCTTCCACACCATGCCAATGTGAGTACTCTAAGCCATTTTTTTATTTACATCAGCCTTTCTGTATAGTGGTTTTTGTGGCACCAAGACTCAAATTCGTTACTCACCAAAGCAGGCAAAAGTTCAGTCATGACTATTTAAGTATATGACCTCACCTAAATGCAATGATTGCATGATCCCACAATGATTACTGCTCAAATTCAGTACTGCATTATTCCAACAGTTCTTGAAGTGAGAATTTTCATTACTCAGTAATCATCTGTGTCAGTTATCTGGTGTTCTTCCAGAACAAAATTGCTTTTAGAAGCATCTCTGCAAAGCACTCCACACATGTTCAATGAGATTTAAATCATTGAAGAATGTTAGCCCATACATTCTATGGATATTTCATTTCAAGAAATTTTTTAATAACATGGGATCTGTGTGACTACATTATTATCCATAAGGACAGTGTCTGGACCAATGGCTGAAAGGCATGAAAAAGGATAACTTCCTCCAGTAAATTAGAGCTCTATTCATCGTAATGCTTCCCCTCACAAGCACTCCAAGACCACCCCAACAGTCTTTTCCTCTTGATGTTTTTGGGACGAAAGTGTATTCTTTTCTCTTTCCATATTAACTAGCTCTGAGAATCTATGTTAGACACAAACGACTTTCATCAATAAAGAGGACATAACTTCATTGATGAGATTCACAATCTTTGTGTTTTTTATACCACTAATAAGGGTTGGCACATATGGGCTGCTATGAAACAATGTAAAATAATTTTATTCGAATGAAACAGAAAGAGTTATATATAAAAACACAAGAGTACTCCACTCGTTATTATTGAAATAATCAAATTAATTGTAATCGTTTCGTTACACCTGGCAACATCTTTAGTGTTTACCTTTCTGATGTAATGATTGCTGTGTGCTTTCAAGGTGCTTAGAATCTACACTTAATAAATCCTACTGCAAAGTATTTCTGCAACAGGTTATGGGCCCAGGAATCCCTCAGATTTGTTAAGTGTCTTCGTGGAGAAAAGATTATTTGTTTTTTTTTTTGAAAGAAAAATTATAAGTTAAAACATCGCGTGTGTTTGTTAGGCCTAAGCACGTGTACAGAGACTGAAATGGAATTCAAAGCTCATATTGAAAAGCTTGTGGGAGCTGCAAATTGGAGTAAATGGAAGCGGCAAATTGAACTCTTGTTGCGACATCACGATGTTCATGATGTTGTTTGTGGAGATCGGGAATGCCCAAGATTACCGGCCGAGGCTTCAGCTGAAGCAATTGCTGCGTATGATAAAGCGCAGAAGGCTTTCATTAAAGATGACTCCCTGGCACAACTGATTCTTGTGGGCAATATGGATGACAGCAATGCTGAATTGACATCGGTTTGCAACACAGCTAAAAGTGTGTGGGAAAAGTTGCTGTCGGTATATGAGCAGAGTTCCGGGCAAAGACTCGATCGTTTGATGGAGAAGTTTTTTCGCAGTGAAAAAGAACTGGAGGATGATATTGCAAGCCATATTGCAAAGCTGCAAAGGAACTTTAGCGAATTAAACGACGAGCTAAGGCGTGTTGCTAAAACAACATTGCCGGATCTCCTGCTGATGAGCAGAATCATGTCTACAATTGCCATCAGAATATTTTGAGTTCAAGAGTGTTTGGGAGTCAGTTCCCATAGAGGAGAGATCAGTCAATAAATTAACAGAAAGACTTCGCCTTATTGAAATGAGACTACTTTCAAAGTCAACAGATTCCACATCCCTGGTTGCTACTAGGAAGAAAGTTTTCAAGAAACCTGGGAGAAAATGTTACGTCTGTCGTAAGCCAGGTCATCTTGCTAAGGACTGTTGGAAGAAAGGAAGTAAACCAAAAGTTGAAGATGATGCTTTTGTGTGTACTGTGGAAGGTGTTCCAGAAAGTGAAGTGTGGATTGCCGACAGTGGAGCCTCTGCTCACATGACTAAGCACAAAAATTATTTTGTGAACTTCACTAAATTTGTCTCACCTAAGCCAGTATATGTGGGAAATAGTGATGCAATTATTGCTTATGGACATGGAACTGTGAATATTGAAATTAAGGTCAATAGCAAATGGGAGAAGCATCATCTGACAGAGGTGTGGTATGTTCCTGACATTAGTAGAAATCTATTTTCCATCAGTCAGACCTTAAAAAGGGGTTTCAAGTTCCAGGCATCAAAAGATGAGTGTTCCCTCTTGAGAGATGGCAGAGTGCGCTTGAAAGGAGTAAGAACTGTGCATGGCTTGTATGCATTAGAAATACGTGTTCTTTATCCAAAAGTATGTGTTGCTGCTGAAGTATGTGTTGCCTCGGCAGACCAATCCTTACAATTGTGGCATGAAAGACTGTGTCATCAAAACAAGGCTCATGTTAAGGATATACTGAGAAAATATCAAATAAAAGGTGATGCAAAAGACAGCCAAATATGTGATGGATGTTGTTATGGCAAGCAGAGTCGTCGTCCCTTTGGAACAAGGAAACAAAGGGCTACTACTCCAGGAGAATTGATAAATATAGATGTATGTGGTCCAATGCAGCAACAGTCTCTAGGAGGTGCTAAGTACTACGTTTGTTTCAAAGATGATTTCACCAAATACCGTCGGGTATTTTTCATGCAGTCCAAGAATGAAGTTTCCAAGTGCCTTGAAACGTTTCTTAATGAAGTGAAAAATACTGGGCATATGATCAAGGAGGTGCTAAGTGATGGTGGAGGAGAGGTTATAAATTCAACAGTGAAGAGTCTTCTTGAAAAATCAGGAATCTCTTTTCGTATGTCAATGCCTTACACGCCTCAACAAAATGGAGCTGCAGAACGTGAAAACAGAACTATTGTTGAAAGTGCGAGATCTATGATTTATGCTACAAACCTTCCTTTGAAACTGTGGGCAGAAGCAGTGAATACGTCTGTTTATGTGTTGAACAGAACAGGGCCAACATCAGTTAAAGACAAAAGCCCTTATGAACTGTGGTTTTCCAAAGAAGTGATCAATATTGACCACCTGCATGTATTTGGAACTGAGTGCTTTGTCCATGTACCTCAACAAAAAAGGAGGAAATGGGACAAAAAGAGTGTTAAAGGAGTTTTTGTTGGCTACAGTGGTGAAAAAGATGGTTATAGAATATGGATAAAAGATCAGAACAAGGTTATCCTGAGTCGAGATGTGATATTCCAAAATAAAAAACTTAGCTGTGTTCCTGATGTATCTTCTACTGATATTCAAAACTCAGATATGGAAATAGTGAAAAAGCCGCTTCAAACACCAGAAGCAGATGTGGAAAAAGAAATGGAGGAGATATCGTGTAATGCTGAAGATACAGAAGAAACCTTAGTTCAGCAGAGTAGCAGAAATTTGCGTGACAGGTCCATATTAAAGATGCCAGCCAAATTTGACAGCTTTGTTCTATTGGCAGAACACATAGAACCTGAGACCTACAAAGAAGCAATGGCTTCTGAAGATAGCGACAAATGGCTTGCTGCTATGAAGGAAGAGTTGGAATCTCTATCCAATAATAACACCTGGATACTTGTAAATTTACCCTCTGACAGAAAAGCCATAGGTAATAGATGGGTATTCAAGGTGAAACAAAATGCTGATGGAACTGTACAGCGTTTTAAAGCTCGTCTTGTTGCTAAACGATACAGCCAAAAATTTGGAGTTGATTTTAGTGAAACTTTCAGTCCTGTAGTTCGGTGGGATACCATCAGAACTGTCCTGAGCATTGCTGCTGCTCGAAAACTGAAGCTAGGTCAGTTTGATGTAAAAACTGCTTTTCTGTATGGAGACCTCTCCGAGGATATCTACATGACTCAACCTGAAGGATTTAGTGATAGTTCTGATCAGGTATGTAAGTTACTGAAGTCTATATATGGTTTAAAACAAGCTCCAAGGTGTTGGAATAAATGTTTCAAAAGTTTTGCTGAACGCAGTGGATGGAAGCAATCAAACTGTGATCCATGTTTGTTTTTTAATGATAAAAAATCAATGTATCTTATTGTGTATGTTGATGATGGAATCATTGCAGCAGATGAAGAGCAGACAGTAAAAATGTTTCTTAAGAAGCTTGAAAGTGAATTCTCTGTAGTGATAGGGGAAGCTAATTATTTTCTTGGTGTGCAAATTGAGCATCTTGAAAGTGCTAAAATTTTTATACACCAAGAGGCTTATTGTAGGAAGATCCAATCTCGCTTTGATATGATTAATTCAAATCCAGTTGGTACACCTGTCGAAAAGGGTGCTATTACTACAGATAACTCAGTATCTCTCTCTCTTTCGGCTGATGTACCCTACCGAGAAGCTGTGGGTAGTCTTATGTTCCTGGCTATTGTCACCAGACCTGACATAGCATATGCAGTGGGAGTGCTTTCCCAGGTTTTGGATAAACCTCAACAGATACACTGGACCATGGTGAAAAGGATCCTGAGGTATCTTAATGGAACCAAAAAGTGTGGCATTATGTATCTGGGTGTTACTAGTGCTACGCTTGAGTCATACAGTGACTCAGATTATGCTGGTGATCCATTAACCAGGAGATCAACATCAGGAATGGTGTTCAAGTATAATGGAGGTGCTATTGCATGGAGAAGTCAACGACAGAATTGCATTGCTCTCTCAACAACTGAAGCTGAATTTATTGCAGCAAGTCAAGCTGCAAAAGAAGCGATTTGGTTGAACAATCTTTTAAAAGAACTGTGCTGTGTGACTTCTGTTCCAACTCTTCAAATAGATAACCAAAGTGCCATCCGTTTAGTGAAAAATCCTGAATTTCATATAGGACCAAACATATTGACATTCGTTACAAATTTATTAGAGAACAATATGAAAACAAGCAACTTAATGTCATAAATTGTAGTAGTGAAGTCCAGGCTGCTGATATATTGACTAAACCTCTTGCTAAAGATAGATTTTTAAAACTCAAGTTAATGCTAGGAATGTATAATTTTGGAAATTAATTAGAGCATGTGTGTGTACATGTATTATACTATAATCATTGCACTTTTGTATTTAATGTGTTATTCTATTTTCTTTTAGCATCTGTATTCTAAATGACTGATTTTATTAGTGTATTAAGGTGTATGTATATGTACCTTTTTTTTATATTGTTAGATATTTTGATTTAGGGAGAGTATTGAAATAATCAAATTAATTGTAATCGTTTCGTTACATCTGGCAACATCTTAATGTTTACCTTTTGATGTAATGATTGCTGTGTGCTTTCAAGGTGCTTAGAATCTACACTTAATAAATCCTACTGCAAAGTATTTCTGCAACAGTTATCAGCATACTGTTAACTGTGATACAGTGTTTAAAAGATTCGAATGACTGATCTTACGCAGTGCAGTACTTTGTAAAAAATCAGAATAACATCCTGTCACAAAACTCCGTAGTGCCACAGGTACGAGGAAAACCTTTAACCCTAGAATGCTGGTCGATGTTATATCGATTCTAAAGCATGCAAACTACTTTTTGAAATCCATAAATTTTTATGGATTTATTTTTATTTATCTTGACTTCTATTAAATTTATAGGGCCCTTACAAATAATTTTAGGGCATTAGCTTTAATTCAGATTTACTTATAAAACTTGTGACTGTGGCAACTGAATATAACAATGATTTTCAATTTCTGTTTTTGGAATTTCACTTTTATATGGGATTGTTTTAATGTGTTTTGAGTGTATTGATGAGTAGGGGATTTCTAAAATGTTATTTGACATCATGCATTTTGTTTCATCCCTACCAACATTTGCCATGGAAATTTCGTTCCTCTCAAAAATAGTGCACACAGTTGGGAGTTATGATTACTTTAATATTTGAGAGATTTGCTTTCATTCTTGTGACTTTTTAAGAATAAATTTTAAAATGCCTCATCAGAGTCGTTTTTCTGCAGAAGAAATGCTGTTCCGCAGGGGGGGGGTATGCATATTAAGTATGTTGGTGGCTCAAATGCCCTCCCTTCCATGGGTGTGGAAGTTAGAAGAGGTAGGTGCAGCTTAAATGTCGTCCTCTTCATAATTCAAAATTACGAGGACCATCACCAAAAGCCCTCGTGTAGCTGAATAGTACAATGCGAATATTCATTCACTCACTCCAGAAGAAATAACCAAGTTTCTGAGAGAGTTGCCTGATAATGAATCAGAAGCTAGAAAATTATCTGATATGCAATGATGAATCTGATATAAAAAATTTATACCTATTCTGTCATCATGATTAGTTGGCGATAAGGATATTGAAATTGTTGATTCTGAAAAGCAAAAGGAATTTGTGGCTTGCAATTATTAATGGTGGAAAAAATGCTTCTGCAATTGTGTCCAGTGGATTAGCAATCCAAAATATTTTGTGAGTAAATAGTAGTCTTAACTAGTTGTACAAAAAGAAATGCTATCAATATCAGTGTTTTAAATGCTGTTTTTTGCATTCTATAGACAGAGCAGTTTTACAGCATGTAATAAATGCACAGAAGTAGAAGCTTATTAGAGTATTTAAAATTGATGCTTAATCTTTTTTTTCTGAACTTTTCGTTTACATTTACATTTTGTTTGCATGTCTAATTTCAGGAGCTAAAAGTCTAGACTGCTATCATTTTGATCTATATGGATATAAATTTAATACAAAAGCCTTGTCCAGAGTCAAGTTTGTGTAACTTTTTGTCTGATTTAGGTTTCTTTTAGTCTACAAGATCATCTAATGGTCACCAATCGTTGTTTTCCTTCCCTGTTCTGTGCCAACCTTATTCTGGTTAATCCTTTGGAATGTTTCAAAGCCCATGATAAACCTCTGTAGTTAAGTTTCGAAGCTCTGTAGTTAATTCAAAACCCTTTACGAACACTGATAAATTTATGCCCCTCATCAAGCTTGCCAATCATTATACAAGGGGTGATCAAATGAAAAGGTACGAAACGACATAAAAATGAAACAGTTAAATATTTGCATATTCCGCAAAAGGGAAAATGTAGCGAGACATCTCGGGATGCCATTGGAGACTCTGACTGGGATCGGATCTTGCGCGGGTGCCCGCATGCGCAGGAGAGAGCAAAGGCTCTTATAAAAAGCGGCGTCCAAATGATGCGAGCACAGAATTACTCGAGCACAGAAAAAGCATTAACTCCGATGTGTACTTTGAGACACTCCGACGCCTACGCAGGTCATCAAGAACAAAAGACCGGGGCTGCTCACGGAAGGTGTGGTTCTGCTCCATGATAAATCGCGTCCACACGTCTCCAGAGTCACACAAATGGAACTGGACAAGTTCCAATGGGAGACGGACCATCCGTCCTACAGTCCGGACATGTCACCTGTGATTTCCATGTGTTTGGTCCACTGAAGAAACACCTGAAAGGAAAGCGCTTCAACTTGGACAACGTACTCAAGGACACTGTGAAGGACTGGGTCTTGTCACAGCGACAGGAATTCTGGGAACAAGGAATCCTGCGGCTTGTTCATCAGTGGGATCGTTGTGTTCAGGCCTATGGTGTATATTTTGAATAAAGTCTATATTTGTACCCACCGTGTCGTTTCGTACCTTTTCATTTGATCACCCTTGTACTATGTGTCCTATTACTCCTTGAAACCATATTGTGCAGACGATATATTTTTTGCTACAAATGTACATTTATTCATTCTTTTTAAGTTGCCTTTCAATGTGCGTGACTCCACACATTTTGCACTCCCTCATGCCACTTTAATCTTATGCTTCTGACATTTGCATATACATCATCTGTCTTCTGAGTGGGCTATTTATTGTACTTACCAAAAAAGCCCTTTTCTATTCTTTATGGCTGTATACTGAAAATGACTTTGTTACTTTAGTCGTGCACAGTAGAGTATTTATCAATTTACAAACATGTAGAGCTGCTAGATAAGTCTATAGCAAAAAATATATCTAAAATACCAATTTTGGAATAAATTTGACAAATTTTATTTCATTTAAGTGAATTTGTATCTCAAATGTGAATTTTCTTTATTCATATTTCATTTATAATATATATTTTTTCTTTACTTGTCCTACAGTCAATGAATGTCAGAATTTACTGAAAGAATCCAAAAGACTTTAATTTTACTTGGCAGCCAAGCATTAATACCACCAACAGCAGCTGAGAAATTAAAAAAGCACTAGAGGTCAGTAAGAATTTAATATATTATGTATTGTAATTTTGGAGTGTGTATAGTAGTATCAACTGGTGCTGTTGGTACAGTGAGAAAAGCTCCCCCGCCCCATTCTTGTTCTTTTAAATATTAAGGTTCATTACCCTAATCAGGGATGGCGAACCAATGGCACATGGCACTATATTTTGGGCATGCCCTCGATCAAAACGGCTTGCATTTTAATTGAAAATAACAAAGTTCAATATAAAGTATTATGAACAAACACGAGTGATCGGTTCAGTTTTCTGCGAGATTTTCTCGATTCAAAGAATTATTGGAAACACAAGTTTTTTTATGTACCTAATGTGATTTCATTTATAAACTGAACTTGTCCAATTCTATTGGTTGGAAATTGAAAAATTGAAACGCAATTGATTGATTACCATTCTAGTTTAATATGGATTCAAAAACTTGTGGAAAAAAGGAAGTTGGAATTGATTGAAACAGAAAAATTAACAAGCTATGTAATTAAAAATGCTAGTAATGAAATTTGGAAATATGGAATTCTATTCCAGACACATTTAACTGTTTGAAGAAGCTGGATCATATATATATGCTATTTTAACCATATTTTTATCTACCTATGCGTGCAAGTCATTATTTTCAGAGATGAGTAGCATTAAAGACTTGCTTATAAACCTTTTTCCAGATAACTTCGATTCAACATGCATTTTGCCAAAAGTAACATCTTACAATCCTAATATAAGTTATTTTTCATCTAATCTGCAACAGCAGAAATCACACTAATGTTACTTTAATTTGAATTATATGCATAACTAAAACATTTACTACTATAAAGTACAAAATGTATTTTTTTAAAAAACAAAAGAAACAAGTCTTACAGTAGTTGCATATGATGTGTAACATCTGACTTGTTATGGTAAATACGCAATAGTGACTTTAATCCTGAAAGAAATGAATCCGTTATGACTGGAAATAATTTTCTATCGAATAATATATCTTTAATGAAAATTTTATTTAATTAACACAAGGAGTAATTCAGTTTTTTGTCAAAAGTATTTATTATTGTTCAATTTGGGGGAAAGCGGAGACGATAGATTTATGAAAACTAAAGTATGACACATATACTTGTGATTTCAAAGTATTTAAAAATCGTTAAAAAATGTGTCAATAACAGTACCACTGTTAGTTGTCGTAACATTTCGCTTAGTGTTCATTTCGAGCTTGAGTTCTTTCAGAAAAGCTATGAGCGGCTCAGCTTCTGGCAAACTGAAGTTAACGTTAAAATCACCACTCAAAATCATGGGAAGGCAGTGATAGTTTTCTTTAAAAAGAGCAGAACCACCTTCGGTATACGGTACAAGTACAAATGCAGGAAATCTTTAATTTTTTTTAACTGTTTGACTCGGAGAAATGTATGCGACCACCAAATTACAAGACTTGCTGGTATTGCGGTAGGCGGGTGTCTTAATTGCTACTACAGTTGGATCTCCAGAC